>JAZHYW010021657.1:0-132636 GCA_037355805.1 Ixodes ricinus
AACGTAAACGCGAATACGACACGAGTGCAAAGTTAGGGGTCCGAACGTTTTGCCGGTACCACAAGGAACACACTCAGCACCGCGTTGTTACCCAGCGTGATGTACGCCTTCGTTTGACAGAAATGGTAACACCTGCTTACCTCCTATCCCCTCAACATCTACGATAGCATAGGTTTGGAGTCGTTTGAAGCACGGAAAAAACCGCGAGCGGGACTCACGGTCCTGGCGGGACAACACAGGCCGACTTGTTGCACTAGTCAAAGCACTATTCTACACGACCACTAGCGCCGAACGGAAAAAAGTTGCCGCCAAAAACAAAAACCAAAAATTGGCTCGATCAGGTTCGGGCAGCGAGACGCGCCGAAAAACACACCTCAACAATTATGTTTGATAGAGGAAGCAGAAAGGCTTCCTGCTGCCTGCGCGTCAAAACAATCGTGTAATACACGAAAGCGCGCGAGAGAAAAAAAAGTACAAAAAACAAAAAAGCGCACAGGTCTGGGCGCCAGACATGCGGTTACTACGAGCAGGTGGCAAAAACTCGGGTTCAAACAGTAGTTCACTGACCTAGATATTCGCATTCGCGGCGCAGGTTATTTCAGTAATTATAACAGCGATAATAATAAACGCCGCGATCGCTTTATCGATACGAAGGGAGCCGTGCGGAGTGACAGGAATCGTAACTCGACAGCGCTCCTCCTGGACAGCGAACGCTACTCGGGAGCTCCCAAACCGAGCAAAAAAGCGATCAAGAGCGAAATCGAGCTATCAAACATCGAAAGCGCAATACTGCGGTCCAGAATCTTTCGGCAACTGAGAATTAAGCGAGTACGAGCGACGCTGAATGCCCGATCGCGTTCGGTTCGCCGAAGATCCGCCATACTTGGCGAGCCTACGGAGCGCCCGAAGACGCGAACCCCGACGTCCCCGAGGACGCGATCTTTCGGGGCATCCAGCGAGCTCGATCTCGTTCCTCCGAACGCGAGAGAAAACATCGGTCGTTTTTTGGCGCACCACTTCTAGCACTAGGCCTAAAAGCCGTCGCTCCGGCGGCGGCAGGACTGCAGCGCGCAGTACGGACGGCACACACTACCTTGGTGGACGGCAACATTGCAGCCCTGTCCATCGCAGTAGACGAGGGGGTTTTCCGCCCAGCCGCGTTCGTCGGAGCACACGCAGCAGCCGCCCACCATTTCCTTCATGGTGCTCGCTGGGAGAGCGCTTAGGGCGGCCGATCAGTCTTCCTCGCCGTCATCGCACCGAAGCCATTCATCGCGGCCCTTCGGAGCGGCCACCCCGTCCGTCCGTCCGCCCGTCGGAGGGACCTCGGCGGCTCGTCGTGCTGTAGCAGCGTGCGACCGTGCGATCCTCCTCCGCTTCAAGCTGGGACGAATATGCTTGTTTTGCTTTTGTTTACCTGCTTTGCCGTAGGTTTTTTTTTTTTTCGACGTGGTTTTCGGTGTTGCCAGGAGCAACGTTCCGCCGACCCGAATTTTGTGGCGCGCTGTGACCGCGTTCGGGCAAATATTATGAGTGACGTCATAAAGTTGGCCCTGTGTCGTAGAGATTGAGGGTCAGCGAGTGTTCGCGTGGTTTGCGTATTATTATCACGTGACATACGTTGATCTGATGGTGCGCCAAATTTGCCCAATCGAGGCAATCGAGCGGTTTCTTTCACAGTGTTGCTTGAATCTGAATTGTTTAACGCCGCTACGCTCTAATACGTCGCAGCAATTATATTTCGGGCAAGCGATATAATTTACTGTAAAAATAGCATATAAGCCTCGCAGTTCACTTATGGTAACGTGAGAAATTGTAGCAGCCCTTAATGTTTACAAACATGTAACGAAAGTGTGAGAACAGTACCAAACTGCTATGCATGTCCTGGTTTCGAAATCGCGACCAAGTGCGCACAAATGGTACGAGATCAATCCTCTACGTTACGAAACCAATGTCGCTACTTCAATAAATATCGGCGAGCGGTTGTGTATCACTACTGCCAGGCTAGCGGTTGTACTGTACTGGCTAAGTTGCTCATCAGCAGCTGGGAGACAAGTTGCCAGTTGAGGCAGGCCAAGTTCTAGGCTGTAAACATACGCACAACTTTTTATAGTAAATATCCGGCCATCAATAGAGTGGGTCGACAGAGTCCAGTGTGCTTTTTCTACGAATAGGAGGAGCACATGACAAATCACTCACCGAACGTTTTTAGGCATCCAAATACAGCTGTTCCAGGAAAGAGGGGGGGGGGGGGGTAGGTGTATGGAAAAGATTGTATTACCATGAAAAAAAGAAAAATCCATAACACTAACAGAGCTTCCTCCTTGTAGCAAGGAAGTATACTTCAAATGATATAGCATCATCTTCGGAAATTTTTGCAAGAACCGAGATATGCTCACTCAATCCAATTATCTTGGCCACCGATCCCACAAAAAGCAAACCAGAGAGCAAAAATCGAAAATTCGCAGCTTAGCCAAAAATAAATATGACAATCAAGACAGAGTTCTGTGGCAAATGAACAGCATGCAATTGAAGAAATAACCACATTCGTGTTGCCAATATATTTATTTATATAGCAATATACATATGTATCATACAGGTGAGAGAACACGATTAGTTCTTAGTGAAAAAAATAATGTATACAGGAGAAGAAAGGTTTTACAGCAGCAATCGTCACTTTATTCTGTGGAAGAACTTCGCATTTATGACACCCCCAACACTTGGCTCAGCTCCGCTTTTGCTTAGAGATGCGATGGCTTTCCTTTTTCGACTCGCGTACCTCAGAACGCAACGGGAGAAAGAAACAAGAAATGCATGTAAAACAGCCGGGAGCAAAGGTTTACTATATGTATAATATATTTATACGATGCATTTCATGCGTGTATATGTATAATATATATATATATATATATTATAGACAAGTATACTAACTATACGCTTACGAAAATAAAGTCATTTGTTCTGTTAATAACGCATAGATATGTAAGAACATTTTTCATTTCTTTAACCTGCAAAATGAGACAAAGACGACGACAACAACAAGACATGGATTGGTCACACGCATGTAGCGGTACTCGCACACACTTTCGCAAAAACCAATGGCTTTTTTTTGTTGTTTTTCTTCCCTTAACAGAGGAGTTTTTCCTACCGTGGAAGTAGGAATTAGGGAAACAGCAAACACTTATTCCACCCATTAAGCTCAGTGATAACAAGGGAGGCAGCGAAGGGATGACAGGTGCCGTGCCGCCTAGAGACCCTCGACACAACACCTCCTTCGTGCTACACTTTTTTTTTTTCTTTGCCTTTGTTCATGAGTGTCCTTCGCTCTCAACTCCAGGGTTTACGAAAGGAAACTGCAGTACACAAACAACTCAGAAGCGCAGTTCAACAAAACACAAGCAATCACTGGTCTGTTTCTCCTTTCATACTCAAACCCCGCCCAAAGACCCGCAAAACAAAACCAAAACACCTTTAAAAAAAAAAAGCCACACATTGCAGCTGACCCGTTTGGCAAAGCACGGAACGCCTCGGATTGATTGTTCGATTGACCGGCTTTTCTCCTTTCTTTCTAGCGCCCCAACCGAGCCAACAGATTCAAAATGCGGAAAACCGGAGCAGTCCAGAGTGCCTATTGCACCACACACCACCCTAAAGATTGCAGGCACTCTCTGGATTGTTTTCCTCCATAAAGACTCTCGCGGCACGGGTACGTCGTGTGGCACGTTCCTAGCACCAGCCTAGCGCCAGCTCCACGCCAAAAGAAAGATTCCTGCGCAGAGGTTGCGCACCTCACTCGGCGAAACGCTGGAAGATGCGCACTCGGCCAAACGAGACGCGCAACTCTGCAATTGCGCATCTCACTCCGGTCACGGCTTGCCCATTTTGCCGCCGCCTCTGAGCAAAGGGCGAGGCCATAGTCTCCGTGTATGTACACACGACATATAAATGCAAGTGCTTTCTGCCTCTTTACAAACCTCCAGTCATTCCTTCCACAAAAATAATGCTTCGGTGCTGAAACGCTTTCGGTTTGGAAAGTGAGCTGCACTATCTACCCTGCTGGCTGTTTCCATAACTTTCGGGCTGCTTCGCTAAAACACCGAGGATATGAAGGTTTAGATTTGTAACGAGCAAAAGCAGAGTGCTCCCATCAAAGGCAGCTCCTCAAAACTTCTCCCTACGTCGCACGCGGGACAACAAAATTTTAAGCATCTAAAAAATAATTATAAAGTTGCGCAGCTACGTGGTCAGGTTGATAAAAGTGGTCCTTGTAGATTTGTCTGTTGTCAGGCCATGTTTCACACAATCTTTACTCCAACACCATTAGAAGAGACTAAAAAAGATGTGTAAATAGGTTGTAGCCAGTTCAAGCATCTAGCTTTGCATCCAAACTAATGGAGGCTCAAGAGAAAGCATTGCACAGCTGCTTACTTTTATTTGGTAGCTTGAAAAATATCAGTATCTTGCACCATGCTGGTCAAGTCTATGATCCCAAACCATGTGACCAGAAATTAATGCAAAAACAATGAGGGCAAAAAAATAAAAAGAAAGAAAGGTAAAGGTATTTTGACTTTAAAACCAAATCTTGCAAGAGCGAGTGCAATAAGAGGTCAAAATAAAGTTGTGAAAATTGAACTAAGCCCGACCATTAAAAACGGAAAATAAGCAAATGGAAGACGATTGTTACCACCACACACAGCCACACAAATATATCGATACCAAAAGCACGTGGCTAATGAACAAACTAATATAATAAAGAGAGTTCACAATTGCTTATACAAAAACATAAGTACACTCACATTGAGAATTTTATAAAAAAAATAAAATATGCTCATTTCACGCTGGTACTTTGCAACATTTTATCGACAGGGGCACAAGAAAGTTGATGCAGTTGTTTATGATGAGCTAATACATCTCAAGATAGTAGAGGAAGTACCCTAAATTGTGAATTGAGAACTTGCCACTAAATTTAGAATCTGCTTGCATATGCACTTGGGCAGCAGAGGCAGACTTTAGAATCCCAGATCAGTATTCTTTGAAAGTTTAATGCATGGTACTTGCACCCTCATACCACCTTTCTGTACAAAGTTATCGACACTGACTGTTTTGTAACAAGTAGTCATAAGGAAATTGAGACTGGCCGATCCGTTGGGACTTCTAGAACACTCTTTTAGCAGACCAACAAAATTGGTAAGCATAACAACTTTCAAGCAATGCCACCTTTTCAACGAAAAAGTTTTCACGCAAACAAGAGTTTTGAGGCATTGCCCAGGAAAGTATGCGGGCACATGTGCCGTACCTCAACTGAACCACTTTCGGTGGTCAGACACATTTTCACATGCTTTGCAGTACACTTGTACAGTATGAAGTGATAATCGAGTCCGGTTCAAGCATGGCAACGAGTGCTCTCACCACTAAAGGGTATAAAATGATATACACTACCTCCAGATCCCTAAATAGAGGCCTTCTTACTTCTTCCCAAATCCAGTCTGCATTTACTAAAACTTGACTATCCCAATGGAAATGCATAGCAAAGCACTCATTATCTCACAAAATATACAATCCACCACAAAAAAATAAACAGAAAACGGTAGTGCTTCATTTGTGTACAATTTTTTGGCCAGGTTGTTCCTCAACACAGCACTCGTGCAATTCCTTTAGATCTTTCTCTAGCGCCCCAGCAACAAGTGTGTTCTCCGACAAACATTTCTTACATACGAGCAAAAATGTAAGAAAGCCAGGTCCGCAAGCTAGCTTGTGTTCAGAGCTGTAGTATAGTTGCCAATTCTACATAGACTCAGGTAAATGAGTAAAACTTGGAATGAATAAAAAGAAAAAGTGAGTATTGTAAAACAAAAAAAAAAACGGGGAAAAAAAAAAAGCCAGAGAAGTGCAGAAATGAACAACATTTAATATTTCTCCAGAGAATGTTGGATGCATTCAAGAGAGAGAGAGGGTAAGAGAGTACGAGCGAGTTTTGCACCCGTGAGTGTCCGTTTTCTAATGCATAGCCCACTTTCGCATCTGTACACGGAGCAGAGTTCCACTAGGCATCTCCAAAACTCGCGTGGCTGACGTCGTACGAATTTGGAAAGTGGCGGCATCTGCTAGCGATCTCGGACGACGGCGGCTCGCCACGCCCCTCATACAGTTTTGTGAGGATGTACAACGTAAAACACCGAAACGATATAGAGATCACAACATAGAGAGCTCGACACATTCACACACTTTACATGCAGATAAAACCATGCAAACAGACGCCACACACACACGTGCAAAAGGGGAAAGAAAAAAAACTCGCATTAAAAGCCCGTGCAGCAGCCGACGCTTCGTATCTTCCGGGGTGGGTCGGGGAGCAAGTGTGCAATGCCAACACGCTGAGACGCGCGCGGTCGAACGGGGTCGTTGCGGTCGGGAACGCGAGAAAAGAAGACTACACGCACCCTTTCGGTGAACGCTAATGCATACGAGAAAGGAAACTTGTTTTTTCTTCGAAAATGCCCTGCAGCAGCAAATGAGGAATGAGAAGTGGTGCAGCTGTATTTTGCCACAGGTCCACCTCGAAGGCCGGACGAAACGAAGACAAAAGAAAACACCGCGAGTCTCCGAGGGTTGCACGGTCCCTAGCCGTCGTGCAGCATGCCGTTCTCGGATATGGTCCTCGGCGGCGTTAGGATTATGAACATTGGTCGTTTAGCTATCTCACGTTTGGCCGACACAGCGCATAAACAGCACCATTTTGGCGGCCAATCATCGACGCAAGCTACAGCCCGTTGATGGCCCCTTTCCCGTCAGCTTCCCGCCCACTCCTCGCCGGAGGGGTTTGCGTCGCCTCTCGAACTAGTCGTCTCTCCTCGCACCCAGCACGAAAAAGACGGCACCCCGCAAAAATATATATATATATATATTTCCCCCTTCAAATAAATGAAAACGAAAAAGAAGCCAAGGTGGCGCGAGCGATGGCGGCGGCGGAAGCAGGCAGTTTCTGGCACCAACAAACAACAACAACGTCCGCAATAACAAGTGCTCCCACGACGCAATGACGAGACGACCGCGTCTTTCGTCATTGATTCCGGGCGACCACTTCTTGAAGCAACACCGCGGCCAGCACGGCCAGCAGTGTGAAGCCGCCGACGAGAATTCCAGCCCACTGTTGGTCGCCGAGGGAAGGAAGGAGCCCCGAGCGGGACCCCCGGAGGCTCCAGCCAGAAGTGGCGGAGGCAGACGCACCGACCTGGGAAGACCCGCCGTTGCCGGATGCCGGTTCGGCGAACAACTGGAACGAGGTTGCTGGGCCGTACGGCCCGCACAGGGGCTCGGGACTCTGGGGGCAGTGGCGAACCGCCGCAACCCGGGCGCAGTGGAACGTGTGGGGCGACAGGTTGCTCAGGGAACATCTCGTGTCGTAGTCACGGTAGACCTGCGTAAGGTAGGGGAGAGAAGCACGGGGGGGGGATCACCTATGGTGCGTGTCCGGACTTTTACAATATGCTGGACTCCTGACATGCTGGACTTTTATGCTATGTCGGACTTCTATGATATAGACCAGTGGTTCTCAAGCATTGATGATTCGCGGGCGGACCCCTTGTGAATCGGCGGATATGAGGGAGGACCCTGTTCGTGGTGAGGGGAAGGAAAAGTTATGGTTTAATTACAAAAATGATTTAATAAACGGACACAACTAAGGGCCAGTGTGGAGTAGACTTCTTTTAGTGACATATACACGAGAAAACTCACTCTAAAATTGTAACGTTTCTTCTCAATCAGAGACAAGACAACTTTTATTGCTGGGCTTGACTGATGAGGCTGGGCTTCGCGGACCCCTAGAATACCTTCGCGGACCCTTTGGGGTCCGCGGACCCGCATTTGAGAACCACTGATATAGACTTCAATGATATACCATATTTACTCGAGTAATAGCCGCACTATTTATGAACAAGGCCCTTGCTTCTACTTTGCCGCAAAGCACATACCGTAATATCCCGAGTCATCGCCCATCCCCGAGTCATCGCCCACCCTAATTTTTGGGCCAATATCGATTTCTAAAAAAACACCGAGTCATCGCCCACCCCTTCAAATACCCCAACGCGGACTCCGCGATCTGCAAACACTCATCCTACCCAAATGACGCGGCCGCGGACCTTACAGTTGGAGGACGTCCGTGACAAAGTAAAACGGAAAGAAAGGCCCTCTCTTTGCTTACGCATTTTTCGCGTGAGCGACTCCGAAGTGGTAGTGTATCCATGCGAAAAGAAAACGATGAAGATAACAAAATAAAAGTTTGTTTTGCTTACGAAAATATCGATCCGACAAAAAAAAAAAGAATCGGAAAGATAACACAAGCATTAACCCAGTCAGGAATCGCGAGGTAAGCGTACGCCCCATATTTTGGGATGTAACCGCGGAGTTTAAGGTCGAAGTCTGTCTCCGCCTAAGTAAGGTCGCCGCGAACCCGCTCCTTCTTCCCGCACGTCGCGACCGCGGTTGTGCAATGTTTTAGACATAGCCAACAGGTAAATAAAGCTTTTCTGGAACGCCCTACACAGACGTTAGTAGAGCGTCCCAAACCCCTACTGATAGCACGCCGTGCACGGACGCTCGCATGTACGCAAAAACAAGAAAGTTGTGCAAGAGCTTGTGATTGACAAGGCGCCCGACTTGGCCCGACGCCAAAGTATTTGCCACGCGATCGCCGGCTTTTCCGCTTTCCCAGCATCGCTCTTCGTCGCTTCTTTGGTCTGCTCGCTCGCTCGCTCGCTCGTTGCGCCTGGTTGGTTTTTCTATTTTCTTGCGAAATTTTCTTTCTTTTCTTCTCTTTTTTTTACTAACTAGGAGAACATAGTGGTGACGTGTTTTCACGGAACAAACGTTCGTGCTCTATGCAGATCGGTGGCGTTCCTAGCCCGTATGCAAGCAAGGAACTTCGCGGTAGTAAAACATTCTTTCGTGAGCATTTTTTCTATAAAACAATAAAACTAAATCGAGTTTTGAGTTTAATGTATCTGTTGCGTAGCAGCGCTAGATACGGAGAGAAAACTGGGCGGCTTTCTCCGCTTTTATTAACTTTTTGTGCTGACCCACCGAGACATGGCCCACCCCACTTTTTCTATGAATTTCAGGCGGCAGGGGGTGGGCGATGACTCGGGATATTACGGTATACAACCAATCGTCCCATTGCGCATAAATAACATAGCGAATAACCAAGTAGAGCTTTGGCAGCCAAGAGTTGGGACCCCACGACGACGACAACATGCATTCGCTCACAGATTTTGCCGGGACTTCTAGCACCAATTGTCGGGATCACGACAGCATGACACGCAGGCTCCCGTCACTTCTGATGTACGGGCGAGACGGGACGCCAAACACACCGGTCAAAGACTCACTACGGGCACAGTCATGGAAGACTCGCGACGTAGGACAACATTGCGCTTTCCCTTCCGGTGTGGGCCGGGGTCCGGGGACTCACCACAGAGAACTCCGAAGACCCGGACTGCTGCAGCTGGACCAGGTAGCTCACGGGATCGTCCGTGAGAAGACGCACGGCTTGCCACTCCAGCAGGCACGACGTGTCTCCCTGGGGCGTCACGCGGGGAGCTGCGCCGGCAAGACATACGCTTGGCGTCATCGGGGGTCGTCGTGACGTCTGCTTTTCTCGAGGCTCGTTCGCACACTCACGATCGCTTACAGCCGAACGCGTTACGACCTCTCGTGATCTCTTAAGAGAACGCACTGACGCCATTTATCGGGTAGTCGTGGAACACTAGTGATTTCCACATACTTTCCATTTTTTCGTGCATCTTTCTTTCACTGTTAGCTCAAACAACTTTCGACATTGTTACAAACGACCATTGCTTGTAAAAGCGCACATACATATGATCTCGCAAATATTGCAAAACC
Organism: Ixodes ricinus; assembly: GCA_037355805.1. Lineage (NCBI taxonomy): Eukaryota > Metazoa > Arthropoda > Arachnida > Ixodida > Ixodidae > Ixodes > Ixodes ricinus. The sequence continues at coordinate 9,895 of JAZHYW010021657.1, forward strand.
TCACTAGTGACATGCAGTTCCAGGGCCACCTCACAGATGGCGCTAGCATGTTCTCTAGGTGAGACAAAAAAAGGGATGTAATGCACTCGGTCGTAAGCAGTCGCGAGAGTGCGGACCAGCCTTCAGTGTGTTTTGGAACACGTGTCTACGCGTGAGAATAAAACACTGCATGTGCAGCCATGATGGCGACTCGGGCCGCTGCGTTCATCGCATCTCTAAGGCTGGTGCACACATTTTGCATTTGGGTGTACGGTGTCGGAGCTGCTTACACCGCTACGCTCCAATACTTGTGCGAAGCTTCACTGCTTTGCACCGGTGCTCTCGCTTTAAGCTCCGCCGCTTCGCTCCGGCGTGCCCATTTTAAGCTTCACCGCGTCGCACAGGCACTCTCGTTTTAAGCTTCGTCGCTTTGCTCCGGCACGTGCATGTGAAGCTTCGCCGCTTGTACCAAAGCTCTCGCTTCATGCTTCACTCTGGTGCACACATGCGAAGTTTCACTGCTTTGCACCAGGGCTCTCACTTCAAGCTTCACCGCTTCGCTTCGGCGCGCAAGTGTGAAGCTTCATTGTTTGTTTTGCACTGCACGCTCTGAGGAATGGCCGATCTGGTAGGACGTTGCAGTCGACTCAATAATTTCGCTCGCCTTGTCACATAAACAAAATTGGTTGCAATTACAATTCAACTTTCAAGGTACAGATCTCCCGTGAGAGAGTCCGTTTCCTCACCCTTGGGTGCCGGCGGCAAGGCCCTGGTCGTGGAGAAGGTGGCTGGCTCGGAGTGCGGCCCTTCACCGGCATCGCTGGTCGCCTGGATCCGGAACCGGTACGGGTGGTTCTCCTGAAGGCGCGACGCCTTGTACGAATGGCTCGGGCCCTGGTACAGCACTGCAAACCTGCGCCCGAGAAGGCAACGCAGAAAGAAATTGTTGCCGATATCGCACCGCAGATCGTTGAGATGCGACAGCATTTTGCGTCGTCTTACACTGCGTAAACTTTTCTTTGTTAAAGTGCTCGGGAACTGCCGTGAAAATTCTAGGAGCATTTTTCGTCGACATCCAGCGGGTCCCATTACACTCTAAACCAATTCACACAATTTTCTGACCTAACAGTCTCCTTCCCGCAGAGAAACCTCCTGCGACCAACCAACAACCTTTGTAGTAGCATTGCTGCAATAGACCGATCTCACCAAGCGTTTGGCGTTTGCGCGACATTGGCATAACCTTAATCCGCAGGAGCGAGCGGAAATGTATGAGACGGCTCCTGTCTCATGTGCAAACCTCCACTGAGGCTCTCGCATGAGCATAAAGACTAACATTTCCTGGACAGTGCGGGATAGGTGGCGTAGCCAACCTGGCCAGTGGAATCGGTCCTATTTAAATGTTTATATCTTCCTATGAAATATGAACTTACATTTATATCCCATGGTATTTGCTGCTCATAAGCTAAGATATTATATCAGCTGCATACCTTACAAACTGTATAAAACATCTGCTGTTCAGAAGCTAATGTATCATTACATATGTTGGGCACATTACCCTCCGTATGCATAACTGAAGTAGGTAAACAACAGATACGTGCCGTCTGCTTCGTTGGTTGCAAACAAATGTGCGGATACAAGGGTGCATGAGGTTTGCCGTTGGATTTAAAAAGTTGTCCCATCCGTCCTCTGCAGAGCGTTTATTTGTGCATCCGTGCGTCGCATGACACAAGGTTGAAAACCGTTTGTTCTCATAACGCCAAACAGAATTTTGGTGACGATGCAAAGATTTGCAGTCTACAGCCCCCTAAACGGGTTCTACTTCTGCTTTTCCGTTCCCTCGTGTTTGTGTGGGACATTGTTACTGAAGGTAAAGAGAAACCAAGTAATTACTGGCTCGTCGCAGGAATTTCATCACTATTTATGGCAGTGCCATTTCTCAACACAACGTGGCCCAAGCGTTGTTCCAAGAAGACACCCTGCACCAGAGCGTGCGTCAAGCTTCACCGCTTTGCACCGAAGCATGCATCAAGCTTCCCCACTTCGCAAAAATGCCCGGAAGAGGCTTTGCCGGTTTGTACCGCCGCACTGGGGGCAACATCTGATGCCAGGCAGCAGCATTTGGGTTAGCTCAATGGGCTCCGAAATTTTTCTCACTCCTAAGGGTCGCCATTTTTTGGCCGAGATTGTAGGTTAACCCGCAGTTTTGTACAAGTTACAAAACAGCAAACCCGTACTTAAAAGAAATATGCTAGTTTTCTACAGCTACGAAGACCGACGCGAAATAAATTGCAGTGTTAACTGCTTCCCGTTTCATGTACAAGCCCCTAAAGTATTATTGCCTTCTAAATGCTTTTCCCAAATCCGTTTTTTTTTTTCTTGAGTTCTCCTAAAAAATTAAAAAAGATATACCAACAAAGTTTTTCTTGTACAAGGTGCTCCCGCTATGCGATTGCACACGCAGCACAACCTTCTCATGGAGCTACCAGCAAGCAAGTAAAGCTTTCACTGCTACGCTGCTCAAAATGCAAACCGACCGGGCTTCTTTTTCAAGTTAACAGACTCCCGACCCCACTCACAGTCCTGGCTTGACCTCCATCTCGAGGGTGTACTGGACAAAGTCTCTGAGAGACTTCTCGGCCTGGTCCCCCCAGCGCAACCTCAGGCTGCTGTGGGTGGCCCCCAGGCACTCCAGGGAGGGGGCAGCAGGGGGCAGCGCCCGAGTGCTCGTCCGCAGGGCCGGACTGCTCAGGGGGCCGGAACCGACTCCGTTCCACGGCCTGCACACGCACCCTGCACACACGCAGAGCCACACAAAGAGACAAGTGTGATGATTCTATGTATTTCCAATAAAAAAAGCTTTAAACTCGCAACAAAAATTGTTCTTAAGTGCCTTAAAGGGGGACACTGGCAAGAGGTTGAACTTCTGAATTACTTGAATGATTGGAATGAAATTTGCGTGGCAGATTTAACGTCAGATTTAAGTGTACTGTGCACACTTTCAACTCTCTAGGACAACTTTACATACCTGCATAAGAAGACATGTCGCTCTTTGTTAAGAAATCTATGATATGCAAATGAAGCTATTAAGCAGCATTTTGACTGTTTGAATATAAAGTGGGGGATGTGGGACTTCGGGCTATCTAGTTTTTATAACTCAAAACTAAATATTTCAGGAAGAGTTATTACTGCAAAATATGAGTTGCATATCTGTCCTATGTTAATTTTTGAAAACAGTTTTTTCTCAATGAGGACTTCAACTTAAAACAAAGTAAAGTAGATAGCCCAATTTTTCAGTAAATTTCAGTTCAGAAACATCTTGATTGTAGTATCAATACTTTTACCTTCGAACTAAAATTTCTTCACACGAAATTTACAGCAAAAAGTGGAAGTGAGAAAAATTAGTCTTGTGCGAATAGTGGATTTTGAGTTCGAAGCGAATTAGCGAATAGTTTTTGGCCGAATATTTTCGAATCGAATATTGAATAGTTTTTCCACACCTTTCACTACCATTGCGTAATGCTTAGATGAAAACCCTGCTAAACTTGTGAAGGTTGTTCCACTTGTTCATTTACAAGCTAAGTTTAATCTGTCTATATTTATGAACTGAACTAAGAAGGTCGGATGTCTTGGGATGGCAAGTAAATGACAGATTTGACATAAAATGAATCCTATAGAGATGGCCAACTATACTCAATTTAGTGAATTTACAAATCTTGCTATATAAAATATTCTTTCTTTAATCTCGAGTTAAAAGAGAATGAATCGCGCATGATGAATGCAGGCTGTAAGGGCATCTCTGCCCAACATAGTATACTCTTGCATAACAGTAAGTTTAATTTTGAAACTTTTACTACAATGTAGATATACACACTCACTGAGTTTCCATTTATTTTCAAATGCAGACGGCACGCGTGCACCATCCCGTTTTGAATGTATGCTTTTCTTCCAAGCACGCAATGGCGATATTCATACTTTTCCAAGTGTTTATCGCGGCAGGTTACCCCGTTGAGTGTGCTTCTTACCAAGCACCGATGTAATGCAGAGAAGCAACACCCGCGGAGCTCGCTTTCGCGGGTTTTGCTTCTCCACAGTGCTCCGGTGCTCGCTAAGAAGCGCACTCAACGGGTCTAACCAGACGCAATCAACACTTCGAAAAACGCGAATAGTGCAGTTCTTCTCGAAGCGAATATCGAATAGTGTATTATTCGAAACTACTATTCGAAATTCCGAATATTCGCACAACCCTAAGAAAAATGCATTCAAACATTGAACTCTTTTACTTTCTTACTGCCTCACAATGTGTTGAAAATATTTTACATCAATTTAACTATTTGGCACATGGTTATCAAATTTAGTGTAAGGGTGTATAATTAGTTCTTAAAACCGAAAACATCAAAATCAAAAAATAAATTATTTCAAAACATTTTGAAATTTAGGTTTATGTCCCCCTTGATAGGACTTAGGATTAAACAAAATGAGCAAAACACCAAGAAATAAATTTGTGCGGAAGATCATGCGACGTGGTGCGAATGGACGGCTTCATGCCCCGAGACCAGATATTCACACGGACAGTATCCAACACTTCCTGGAAAGCAAAGTCGTAGCAATATATGTTTGGCAGTACCCTCAAGCTGCCTAACGTGGGGCAGATTTAACACTGGTGATGCATCAGCATTTAGATGAGACCCGTGGAAATCTCGGCCAACTTCGACGCAGCACTCGTGCCTAATCCGTGCCCCATGCTGGCCTTTTCTAAAAGACATCTAAATTTCAGCATTATGGCTTTGTTACCTAGTCGGTTTCTGGTCAGCATTATCACACTAAAAAACTGGTGACACGAATATAAAGCAATCCTCACAACTATGTCCCTTTCCCAATATCCTGGCTCTATCTCAATTGATGTACCACAACAAGCAAGACAAAACCATGTCAATAACCTTCCAAACAAGCCCGATCTTCCTTGTAGCGGAAACGAATCGGCAAGCAACTCACTTGTATGCCGTCTCAGGCCTGAGCGACGACACCGATAGCCGAGTCGTTTCTGCGACGTGCGTCGACGCCGGTGAAGACGACGTTGCCGCCGCTGCCGGCGAAGGTGCAGACGTTGAGGAAGATGACAACGGTCCCATCTCGGTTACCTCCACCACGTAGTGCGTGATGTCGGAGCCGTGACACAGAGGCTGGGCCCACGTCAGTTCCAGGCTGGTGTGACCCCTGACACACTCTAGGCTTCCGACAGGGACCCGGCACACCGGGGGGTGTCACGAACTCCACCACGTCCGAGAAGGGACTTGGGCCAGCACTGCTCACTGCCTGTGTGTGCACAAACGAACAAAATGTGAACAAAAATCTCCCCTTGGCAATGCTTACTAGCATGAAAAAGGCAGTGGTTACACGGAATGTGATGTGTTATTGTGGAGAAGCTGCGCACACATGCTGAGAGTGGATGGCGCAAAGTGGCCCTGCATCGTGCACAGTAAGCACACAATCGCTCCATGGATGTCAGTTTTGTGGGTGCCGTTCCACTGCGGCAGCGGCGTAAATGTGACTTTCTCAAACGCTCGAACTACCTCGACCCGTTGCGGCAAAGTGAGCTTCTCTAATGTAGTGTCTACTTTTAAGAGCGCAGCTCTTACGTGCCCATTTCTGCGTATATCGGCGTCAGCGTCGGCGTAAGCACGCGCATTGCATTAGGGGACATTACAGACGTTAAGGGTGTATTCACTGGATGCCATATTTGAGGGCACTGTTTAAAGTGGATGCTCAGAACAAGCTCACAATAGACTGCCAAGACCTTCGATCTTGATGGTGTGGAATGCACGTTGCAAAAGAACTGTGGAAGCTTGCCATTAGCCAGCGCTTAGCAGTTGTGCACACAGCTATGGCCGCCGGTGAATACTCCCTATGCATCAATTATTCCCCGCTAAATTTAGCGGAGAAACTGAATTGGTGTGTAGGTCTGCGACGTCTCATAATGTAACACTGCGCATTCATTTTCCCCGCTAAATTTAGCGGGGAAACTGACGTCACATAACCTCAACATCAATTAAATTTCCCTGCTAAATAAAACGGGGAATCGAATAGCTGTATATTACCGTTAGCATAACCGTGTGTATTGCATCATGGGACGTCACAGACCTATACACCAATTAAATCACACGCTAAATTTAGCGTGGAAACTGAATTTCTCAGGTCATGTGACATCAGTTTGCCCGCTAAATTTAGCAGGGAAAACTAATTTGTGTATAGGTCCTGTGACCCGAAGTTATGTGAAATCATTTTCCCTGCTAAATTTAGCGGGGAAACTGAATTGGTGTGGAGGTCACGTGACGTCAATTTTCCCGATAAATCTAGCAGGAAAATTATTTGTGTATAAGTCGCCGACCGATTTTTCGGACTCCGCGGATACGTTTGATTATTCAGACGTTTTCGCCAAACCGTCACTTTACCCCATAGAGTTAATGTATAACATTGACCATTGGCTGCAAAGGTGTGTCCGCTCTGCAGCCAATGGGAATTTATGTGCCATTTTTCTCAGCCAATGGGAATTGAGGTGACGTTTTTCGCTGCTAGAGATGGAATTTAGGTGCAGTTTTTTGCTGCTCTGGACGGAATTTAGGGGCAGTTTTTCACTGCTACAGAAACGCTGGCTTTACTCCATGGGACAGTTAATGCTTTTGCATTAAAAGTTCTTCCCTTACACGACAGTTCCATGCTATCGCATTTGCCAATGTTTACTGCTGCGAATGATTTGTTTCTAATGCAAACTATACCAAATCGTCACGCGAAATCAAAATGCAATGCTTTTTGTTTGTTTTATAAATGGCGCTTATTTTTCCTAAACATGGATTTTGCGTATGCCTACTGCCACAATTTCTTCGCTTTGCCCATGGGCCAAGAAAGCTCTGCCATCGACGAAATTTCATTTACCTCATCAATGAACCACACCGGATGCTACAAGCCATCCCAATTAATCCAGCCAGTTGGCATGTGAATTATCACATAACTATGCATCCTTCGCGTCGCTACACCTCTTCCAAGAGTCATGCGACACTTACAGAGTATTATATTGGCGCGGATGGCTCGTAATATCTGCCGCAGTTTGTTGCAAGGTGAAACGAAGTATAGATGCCAGCAGAGAGCCTAGGTTTAAGAGACAGCAACTCGAGCCACAAAAAGCATTTGCAATTTAAGAAAGGACGCCTCCAGCAGATTGGTCGCAAGTGCGCACGCTTAGAGTTGTCGCGGGACGAAGATGAAAAGGAGAGGTAAGGCGAAAGACGCTTGAAGACGACCGATGCTTTCGCCCCTCCTCGCAGCTTCTATTGCAAACGTGGCCCGTGAACCCCGCGACCTTGATCGAGCCGGCGAAAACACTAACTTCGCCACACTGGACGTCAGCCTCACCTGCACCCTGAAGCAGTAGCAGGAAGCCGGTTCGAGCCCTTTGGCCTCGTAGTGGGCAGTCCTTCCGGAGTACAGCTGCGCAAAGGTGGTGGCGCCACTCGCCACAGTCTCCGGCTGCCGGCACTCCAGCAGGTACTCAGACACGGGCGCACCGTGGCACGTGGCCTCTTCCCACGAGACCAGGGCGCAGCTGGCACTGCGCGCCTGCACTGACAGGCCGCGGGGGCATCGGGGGGTCCCGAACCGCTCAGGGCGTGCAGGGGCTCCGACCAGGGTCCGGCCTACACGCCAAATGTCACAAAAATGAGGATGCGGCGGTTAGACCAGAGGTGCACAAAACGGAGGTTGCAGCCCCCTCTGTACAATCTGACGTCTTGAGCAAAAGACAAACTGAACTTCCCCGAATCTTTTAACGCGAAACATTCTTTGGCTAGGTGTTCGGCATTTCGTGAAGCTCAAAAGTGAAGCCCGGATAAAAGCGTGGCCACTAAGCTAACCACTGATTGGTTGGCGGGTGGGAGAGGAGGAGCGAGGTGCTCGACACATATTGGTTAATGGGGAGGTCAAGCGACCAGAGGGGTAGGCGGGGAGGAGCTCAACGACGTGTGCGCGCTGAGGGAGAGGAGCTCGAGAGTATTGAAGGCTTTGGAAGATCGCAGGGTTTATCAGCCTGTTAGAGGCGGGGTTTGAGCGGCACGTCCGAGAGCTTCCTGGCTCGTGACGACGACCATTCCCCGAAGTGAAGTGAAGAACCCAGGGGTCCAGTGGAGGTGGGAGAGTTGGTAACGTAACGAACGGTTTAATTACATGGTTGCGATACAGTCGTCAAATCCGAGAGAACTCCTGAGCAGCCTCGCGCTCCGCCTTATATAGGGTCCGTTTTCCCCTCACTCCCCGCCAGGGCAGCAGGTGCGCAGCAGCAACCCGCCGTCAAGTGCGTCGTAGCAAAGTCCGCCGCGTCGTAGCCAGAAGTGCGTCGTAGCCATGGTCCTCCGCAATTAGGTCATGCCTCTCTCCCTTTCCTGAGCGCGCCAAGCCCCACGCACGCACACACGTCCCGTTGACGTCACGGGGCGCGTCGAGACCTGTCTCCGCAGGCGCAGACACGTAGGCGCCGGGTCCGTACTCCTCGAGACTCGTTTCGCGTAGGGCCCCGTCCAGCAGGCGACGTTCCCGGACAGATCATGACTCGTTTCCGCCGCGTTGAAACTCGGAAGAAGGTCGCCGAAGGTTCCATTCTTAACAAGCCCGATTAGCGGTAGTATCGCCTCATCCTAGGAACACCTATCGAGTGTACACATGGTATGCGTTAAAACTATCTGATAAAGAGCGCCGTGCATGTTTTGTGTATGCAATAGAATTGCCTAGCATTTGTGTTTGAATTTGTGTTACGGGACTCGCGTCCTCACTGACTTAATGCATGACCCTGCTGAACGCTCAGGCAGTGCTCGTCTCCAACCTGTGCCCCGCCCTGTCCTCTGGTGGTCGACAGAAGATCTAGAGCACTGTAACCTCGTCGTCGAAGATGTGCGGGCCAATCCCGTCGGCCTCCCTCCCCATCCGGGGTGACTCACCCCTGCACTGTTGAAGGCACGCACGCTGTACAAGTAGGCCCTCCCTGGCAGCAGCCCGGCCACAGTGCAGTCCCAGTCGGGGCCCCTGTAGGCAACCCGGGGCTCTGTGCGGGCCTCGGACTCCGGGTCGGGGCCGCGGCCACCTGGAGCTCGAACTCAGTCACGGGGGATCCTCCGTCGTACGCCGGCGGTGCTGCGATAGAGCGCCATTAAAAATGATTTCCCAAAGCCGCTCGTAAAAGACAAAAGTTGCAGGCACGAATCGACGCACTTCTTTCAAATATCCTTGGTCAATATATTTGCCTGGCCGTCAAGTTTGCAAAGGTCTGTCCCACCGAACTGCCATAGAGATATCCGCATTAATTTTCTGCCCGCTGCATTCGTCCTCCCGATTATTACGTCCGAGAACTGACATCATACAAGGTCGGTATGACGAGCCAATCATTGCGATTTGCGATAAGAGACTTGCGATTGACGAAGCACGGATCACGTATGGGTTCAAAAATGCAATCTGTTCAGAGTCTAAAGCGGCTTCTTGCATGACAATAGCAAATAATTAGGCATGGGCAAATAGAGGATTTTGGATCCGAATCGAACTCGAAGCAGATAGTGATTTTGGCCGTATAATTTTGAATCGAATAGTTCGAATAGTACAAGCAACAAATACAACAAAATATGTTTAAACTATAGTTTTATATTTGCCCTTATTTGTAATTAGAAGTACTGTAATTGTTAATTTTAAGTATATTGAGTTCGGGAGCACAAAATGGTCAGAAGCTTGCACCACCTGGCCGGAAATCCAAGCCGCGTAAGTCAAACCCGTTTATATTGAACTCGCAAAAAAAGTCTACCAGTTCGATATAGCGGGTAATTCAATATAAAAGTTTTGATGAATTTGAATCTCAAAAATCCACTTTCTGCTGAAATATCAGACAATGAAGTAGTCTTGCATTTCTGCTGCTTTTCCTTCATTGCATCCGCGATAACAAAATTTTTCTACGCTATCGACAGTCTCCAAAATGCTAAGGCCGCTGCCTTCCATATTTGCGCATTAGCGCCGAACTATGCCGAGAGCACGGAGTTCGTCCGAGAGCAAAACTGCGCTCCTGCAGAGCGCAGTTTTGCTCTGCAAGTTGGCTTTCGCCAAGAGAGGTGCCGTCGTTGGGGAAGCCAGCTAGCAGAGCAAGCTGGCTTCTTTTTTCTTTTTTTTCCGGGCAGTTGCGTCGATTGCTTGGAAGAAAAATTACACCATCTTCCCGAGGGGAACCATGGGGTGATGCGGAGCATCGTGTTGGTTCCGAGAAAAGAGTCAGTTGCGTGCTGACGTCGAGAGATGGAGCCCCCGACTGCCCTAGCGTTACCCGCTACGCGAGCCTTCGTCGCAGCTCGCGGCAGAGAAACTTGAAACGCTCGCCGCTTGCCGTTTATTTTTTTTCGCACTTGAAGGAGAGGAGACTAGAGGAGAGATTCTCCTCTAGTCTCCTCTCCTTCCGTCCGCAAAAGAGAGATTCTCTTTTGCGGACGGAGCGGGGAGAGGGAGCAGGGAGCTCCCTTCGCAAAAGATATTTTTTCTTTTCTTCCAAACAACCTACGTAACCGCCCGAAAAAAAAAAAAAAAAAAAAAAAAAATCGCCAGCGTGCTTTGCAAGCTGGTTTTCCCCAATGCGGCCGCTCGTGTTGGGGGAAAGCCAGCTTGCAGAGCAAAACGGCGCTCTTGGCAGTTCGATATATCGGTAGCGGCTGCTATTTTTGTTCGATGTAACCGTAGTTTTTGCTATATATTATCACTATAACATTACTATGCACAAAAACTGTTCGATATAAGGATTAATTCGATGTAACGGGTTCTATATAGTCGGGTTTGACTGTTTTTAGAAAGGTCGAATAATTCAATATTGTTGAATAATTCAATATTGTCGAATAATTCGATATTGTCGAATACTTAAATTTGATTCGAAGCGAATGCCGAATAGAACAGAATTCGATTGGCTATTCGTAATAACCAAATATTCGCCCATCCCTACAAATGATCCTTCCGTCTCCATTGATTAAGTATGGCTCATTCAATGGCTTCAAGTAGAAACCATAGTAGAGTCAGCTGGCAACGAATCCACAGCGTGGGTGCTGCTGCTGCGGCAGCCATTGCCGATGGTTATTTAAGTTTTAATGAAGCAATGGCAACGAAAACCATATAGCACCAAGTTAAAGGCGCGGACGACAAGTGGCTGCTAGGCACTCACCCCACTTGATGTGGGCAGAGATTGCTCTCGCCTTCCCATGCATACGGGGTGGGTCGCAGGCTCCGGGGCACAGCGGTAACGTGGCCACACTGGACACTTCCGAGAACTGCATAACCAAAGCGAAAGGCGCTCCCTTTTCGAGTCACATGCACAAGGACCTACCACCGATCGTGCTGACGACTGCAGTCTGCCCCACAACCAAAACTTCTACATGAAGTGTAGAGTTTGAGAGAATTCAAACTGTCAGCTAAACGAATGGCAACCCTGGAGGCCTACGAAGCTCCCTATCAACTAGGCGTCATTACTGGACCTACGGTGTTTCAACTGACCAACTTCATGCCGTATAAGCAAGCTCGCAACACAACTATCCACGGGAGATTTCTCCTATACTCCGGCCACCCTTCCTTGCCAGTAAAGCCTCACGTGACTCCCCTGGTGATGATTCATATTCAAGCACAATAAAGACTCGCGACACTTTATAGTCACACTGTTGGGGCAGACAACTCGTAGCTTCAGCTCTAACTGAAGGAAGTGGTGAACAGAGTATAAATTAACCGGTTATATCGATTCTAAAAACTGAAGTTACATTTCCTACCTGCTTAGTTCGGAAACCTGAGTATGTTTCATTTCCACTGTAAGGACATTGCATCGTCAATTCTGTGAAGCCAGTATTACCAATCTGGGACGATTTTCTTCCCTACAGTCCTCGGTAGCCAGAGACTGCAAGAAGATTCACTCACATCACTGACACCTCCAGCACTTGAGCAGTTCACTCGAAGTCTGTACGTTGCACCGGGTTCCAATCCAGAGCAGACATGGTCTCGGTCGGGACCAGCATAGACTTCCTCGAAGCCTACAAGAAATGCAAAGATTACAAATGCAACGAATCTAAATTCCTCCGCATTCTTAGCACAGTCAAATACTCACCGTTGCCAGAGTCCATCTGGAGGCTGTACCGGGTAATTTCAGATCCTCCGTCATCCTTGGGGGTTCTGCAATCAGTAATGCATCACATGTAACGTCCCACGTGACGTGGCCGCATGTCATTATGTCACATAGAGTATGCTGGCACTAATTCAAATTCAGATATTTCATACTTCTAGTTACCTCAAGCAAATTTAAAAAATTTTTGTTGTCGCGCTATGTTTTTAATGTATTTATAAGTCGCTTGATTAGAACGGAGTTTTTGTGCAATTCATACTTTTGTTCTCGCAGCCCCGTTGAGCACGCTTCTTTTCGAGCACTGGAGCGCTGCAGAGAAGCAACACCTGCAGAGCTTGCTTCCATGGGTGTTGCTTCTCTGCAGTGCACTGGTGGTCAGTAAAATGCGTGCTCAACGGGCCTAATGGCCCACTAAACACAACTTTTTTGCTGGATGAACAAGCTAAACTTTGTTTCGAGGCGTCTTGTGCTGTCAAAACAGTCTACGATAGACAACATTTTTGGAGGATCAATAAACTTTTCTTAAACAATTCACCAATGTTTCATGTGTGGCATATATGGTTAGGATTAGTACACCTGTGTAAAGGAAATCATCAAATATCTGCTTCAGTATGTGTAGCCATCCATATAAGAAATCATAATTTTACCTTGCACCATATTTAAAAGAATTTTTGATAATCCAAACAAAATTTGTGGTTTCATGAAGTTTCAATTAATGAGTCTACTGTATGTATATGTGTCACGGATACATCCACGTCACAAGCTATCTTTAAGGTGCCAAAAGGGGTGGCACCCTACCAACATGCTCATTGTTTGGTATGCTAGAACTTCCAGATCAGAGTGAATGGCCCTTGTAAGAGTGATCCGGTATCATATCCTGCGAATTCTTCAGGATGCCATCTCTCATAGATTTCAATGGCGTCATTCACTGGCAACAGGGGATATTCGTCTCATCAATGTTGCACCCAAAGACACCTTTGGGGGCTGCCAAACCTGAATAAACAAGGGAGGTGCAAATATTCTAAACTTTGAAAAAATGAAAACGTGAATAGTGTTTGCTATTTGAATTTATTCGCTATACACCTTTACTGCTTGAAGTATTAGAGTTTCTGGATATTCTAGACTCCCAACTAACAATGTCTTCAGAATTCCCCAATTAACCTCAGTTAGCCATCCTACTCTGTTGCTTTTTTCTTTGTGGATAATGCCACTTTCACAAAATTCACAGAAAATTAACTAGCATCAAGCTTTGGTAGAGTTTCAGTTTCCTACAATTCACAAATTTTCCCAGCGAAACGAGAACAAAACGTTTATCAAAACTTGAGTGTCTGACCACTGTACGTGGTTGCAAAAGGGAGTTGAGTGAAACTACAAAGGCCAGATTTAAGAAAATCTTACGCCACGACAACTTCCCGTATCTTCTTGCGTACAACCTGCATCAAAATTTATAAAAATAAGAAAAGTTGGGGTGCGGGCTACACGCGAATTTCAGTGGGCAGTGCGGCTTCTCGGCAATACGTGCAAAGTCGTACGGATAGATTCCCCAGAGTCCCTCTTCTCCAGCCTCTCCTAGGGGCTTTCTTCACCCCCATTTTCACCTCCTTTTTTCGGGTAGCCATCTTTGCTTTGTTTTTGCGGGCTCCAAGATACCGCACCGTGCTGTTATAAAATCCGTTGCCGATCACTACGGCAACAGATCGGCAACAGAGTGGCAGGCTGGAACTACGACTGCTACAATGTTGACAAGTCACGAGTGCGAGAATGGAGGAAGAATGAGAGGCTACAAACTGCAAGCCGGTACCGAAGAACAATCCACATTTCGAAGACTGGTGCATACCCAGAGCTTGAAAAAGTGCTTGCAAAGATCATTGAGGGAGAAAAGGCAGCATTCACGCCGTATCTACAGAGATTCAGCATGACTGACTTTTCCAGACGAGATGGTGTGGATCAGTTTCAAAAGTGCTGCATTAGCTATCACCTTGATGGCATGGACGACTACGCAATCGGCGACAATGAAGGCGCCAGTATATTTAAGATACATATATGGTTTTTAGCTAGATCTGGACATTACTTTGAATGGCTAGTGCGGGTAACACGTGAAGAATTTTGTTTTTTTCCAAGGGTAGTAGTTTGGGGGTGTGGATTATATGCGGGGGCAGGAAAATACGGTAGCTAAGAAGTTTGTAAATGATGCACGTTGTAAGCCATGCATGACTTACGAATATATTGTGCCAAAACTATGTATATGTTCTTAAGTTTCGTCATGTTTTTTTTTTGTCCTACGATTGTTTGCCGAATCTGGCCCGAGGTCCGGCGACCAATGACAAAACCAAAGACGATCCATTCTGCCACTCACCCCAGGATGCGGTGAAGTTGTGGCTGCGGACGCGGCCCTTGGCGTTGGGGCGAGCTGGACGCCCCGGCCGATCAGGTAGGGTGCGCAGGGAAGTCACCCGACTAGGGCCGCTCGAGCCTTCCTCGTTGTGTGCCACCAACTGAAAAAAAAAAGGAGCATAAAAAAAAGAAACAAAAATAATTCATCATTTAGCCCTTTATTGACGAATGATACCTCCGGGCATTCGGTTTTGTTTCCGATCGGTTTTGTCACGTTTTTAATCTAGTAGTCTGGCAATAGTCTTGAAGATCGAAACTACAGCACCATCCAGTAAAAAAACTTAGCAAATAGTTGACAAAAAAAAGTGGTGTGCAAATGTCCGGTGACCAAGAAGGTGAAAAATATGGAGAGGTGTTTTTCTCTTGCCACTACTATTTTACGCTAAGCGATTGTTTTACTTCTTGAGGCTATCGTATGTGCAGATATTATTGAAAGTTTATAGTGATGCATAAAGGTTACGCAAGGGAGCCATTTTCGGACTTCTGCCTTGTGTTGCCCAGAGGCAACAAAGCTATAATTGCAAGTTTACACATTTTTCTTTTTTTCAGTTTTTTTATTTTTTGTTTTGTTAAACATTAATATTTTAAGAAATAATTGTTTTAAGCAATTTTTGTATATCCCGTCAACAATAGGTTAACTAATCCTTAAAGGGTTATGGAAACGAAATTTTAGGGCTCATTTTATTGCTTAGGTATATACCTCGTCGCATCAGCACCCGAGTCTTTTGTTTGAAAATGCAAGAAAAGCAATTTTAAAACGAATAAAACGATTTCCCACTCGCACCTGGTAGTAGCTGGGGGCCAAAGCTTTGTTGGGGGATTGTGACATGTTGCTCCTCCCACAGTGGTGCCACCCTCGACAGTACACCTTACTCATATGTTTGCACGATTGTAACGCGTGGGTATATTTAGCACTCAAATATTCAGAAAATAACTCTGTGCCGATTATATTGTCCCGGTAAAAAAAAATTAAGGCTGAAGACCACATACTTGAAAGAATCAATTTATGGAACAAGCAAACTCACATATGCACACGAAACAACTACACTAGTCACTGTCAGAGTATGATGAAAGTTCCTTTTCGCTGTCAGACCACAGACAGTCGTCCTCGCTTCCGTCCAATTCGTTGGCGAGGCCGCACTTTTGAAAATCAGCAGAACCCATCTTTTGGGAATGATTATTTACGTTAATGCGAATAGCATCAAACGGTGCGGAGTTATGCGCGTTCGTCAGGTGGCCGGCACACTCTAGATACGCCAGCCCACTCTTGAGGCGATTCTAAATTTGTTGACACTTTCACAGCCCTGCGCACGATCTCCGCAGCCCAGCACGTGCGTTTGTGTCACTTAGGAAGGCGAGCAAAGCACGCGCCATACGCACAAACACTCAAAATGGTACCGACCAGACTTTCTGGCGTCTCAGCTAGTCTCAACCAACGGTACTCTAAACGGTTGTTTATATCTTTACCATAGGACGCGCTTTACAGCGCTGTCACAGCTACCGGTGCGCGCGCGTTCCATGCACGAGGGCTCATTCCGCTCTCGTGAGGCTGAGCACGGCCGCTACATCACCCTCTCCCGAGCGCGGGAGAGGGTGAGCTAGAGGGAGAGGGTGAGCGCGGGAGAGGGTGAGCTAGCCCTCGTGCATGGAACGCGCGCGCACCGGTAGCTGTGACAGCGCTGTAAAGCGCGTCCTATGGTAAAGATATAAACAAGTGTTTATAGTGCGTTGAATGACTGCCTTCATAGCTCTGTGGTTAGCGCATCTGCCTGCTGATCAAAGGGTCAACGGTTCGAATCCCAGCCGGCGCCGGTCTTTTTATTTATTTATCGACCCGCGGCGTAAGAGGTTAGATAGCCAGATAGATAGATAGATAGATAGATAGATACATAGACGAAAAGTGCGTGAAGTATCCAAAGAATGCTATTCGCATTAAAAAGTGGACAACCATTGCCCGAGGAAGTGCCTTCCAGGCGTCGTGTACCCATCTTGCTCAGTCGTCGAGCGTTGCTCTCTTCAAACGCCCTGTCGGTGTCAGCGCGTGCTCTCTATCAATCATTCACCCATTGTATGCTGCACATACATAGTCTCATCGGCTTGTTCAAGCAGACATCAAGCAACTGAAGCTCAGAGGTCATGCCGCCGGGGATGATCACAAGATTTGTGTGGCACCTGAAGGTCAGTCGCTGATGTGGTACCCGAAGGAGTTCGCGCAACACACGATTGTTCGGTACCGCAGAGTTTTTTACTTTGTTTATTCCCACATTTGCGTGCAGGATGCCACGCTATTGCAAGCCAGAGGGTTGCTGCAACAGTGTGCTGAACTGCGAGATGCCGACCCACGGGCTTCCGAACCATGAGAAACTCCGAACGTGTGAATCCGTCTCACGCGTCCTTCCTCTTTCATATGGACACCAGTGAAAATTGATTGCCTGTACGGTGACCATTTTCGCGATGACGACTATGAAAGGAGACCCACTGTCCTCAGGTTTATGGGTCTTCCTACCAAGAATATTTAGTTGCTACCAGGGGTTGCGCCGAGTATTTTTTCCAAGAAAGGAAAGCAGAAGAGCTCAGCGAACCGCACAAAAAGCGAAGCAAACTGGTAAGTGAGCACGCTGTTAATAAAACACCAAATAGTGCACACCTCCAAGTTGGCCAATCATTATTAAATGCAAGGATTTTCTTGGCGACCCCTATCCCCTTCAGATTTTGTCGGGCAGACGGCCGGTCTGTCGGATGGTTTGTACGGTTTTGGCCCAAATCGCCTGTCCGTTACCATGTGCAAGTTGACTAATCGTCCTTGCTGACAAGTCCCCTTAGTAGTCGAAACCCGCGTTGCTCTCGAGTTCTTAGACCATGGCGGAACACACAGCGGACAACAGGGGCCGAAATTATACGTCACGATGGTCGTTGTACAGCTGTGCAGCCCTCCGCCACTTCAAAACGCAAGATTGTAACACGCAAAAGCCACCGCCAGGCGGCGCTTATAGTCATGCCAGCCTTCGGCTGTGCTGAAGAGACCCGACGTCAAGATAGCGGTGGAGTTCACATGACGCATCGCGCACCTCGATGGCCGATTTCAATGCACTCGCTAGAATTGGACACTTGAAACAAAAAATAGCCATTCGCTCAAAATAGGAATGTGCAATTGTCGTTTACGGTCATAGGTCATATTTCATCCATTTCGGAGAGGCATCCATATATTTTGATTTTTGTTTCTGTGCCCCCAGGGCTCCCTTTCAAGGGCATTACATTAGAAGGAGGCAATGCAATAAATTCTACAATTCAGCAGAACAAACAAAAGAGAACCAAAAATAATGCAAACTCCCATGAGAAAGATGTAAGCTAGAAACAACACAAAACTTAAGATGTCTAGTCATACGTAGCGAAATTAAAAAGAACATGGGTTAGTAATTGAAACGAACGACCCTATAAATCACATTCATTCGTAAAACTTGTTACTCAAAAACATACTCGGCGGGCGTTTTACCTTTTCTCATCGTGCAAGTCAGTCATAGAATTCTAAGATCTCATCACATGCCACAATTGTATCTCGACGCCAGAACACAAAAAGCTTCAATATCATAAAATTTAAAAAAATAATGGATGCACTCATTTGCCCAGACATTTCGTCTGCACAAGTGTGGCTAGTGGATGAATAAACAAGAATTTACCGCCCTGAAGAGAAAATAGAAAACTGAAGAAAGAACATATTGGAGAACTGTTTTTTAATTGGCAACAGCCGTATGAATGTGCAGCAACTGCGCAGAAAAGGCACATTTGAGTTTCCTTAATACCCCATATTAATTAAAGGTGATGCAACAGTTCACAGCAAAGTGTACTCACAAGTGAACACCAGAGGCTCAAGTAGTAATAGACAATAAAAAACTTTCAGCTTTTCCATTCTCGTGAAGAAGGAAGACCAGCGAAGCTGTACTATGAGTGGAAATGAAGTATTTATAAATGTAAGGATTAAGGTGTGATTGGGTAATTGGTTATGTGAGAACCGTATTGTCCCCGGTTGTCTTTGTTATATCACGTCAACCGCAAAAGGCTCATGAACGGGAGTCGAGGCGCCATTAGTCGTTCCTCCACCACGTTCAACCTCGGTAGGTGCTCCGGTACAAGTGGGTACTTGTAGCCGTTCACGGTCACGAACCGGAGCACTGCGCCCTTGAGCAGGGAATCTCGGCACGTTGTGCACGCCGGTTCTTTGTAGACGTCCGCCGACTCGATACACTGCCGCAGCGCGCATGCGCCCATTTCCCGGTTCTTTGTAGACGTCTGCCGACTCGATACACTGCCGCAACGCGTATGCGCCCATTTCCCGGTTCTTCTCGTCCGAAACGCCGCCGTCTGTGGATACGTCTTTGGCGAACCAGAGTCGGTCACACACGGCGCACGTGACGCCAAACGGGTTCTTCACGAACTCCCTCCGGAACCTCGCAATCGTACCCGTTCAGTCGATGTGGAGTGCTGTCGTCACCAGGCCTCGCGCTTGCGCTTGGCCTCCGTGGCACAGTCGTCGTCCATGGCGTTGACCCGCCGGCGCCGTTTACATCGCTGGTTCTGTTCTCGGCGGCGGCTTTCCAGGTGAGCGATCTGTTCCTCTTTCGCAAAGGAGTCTGAAGCGGTCGACGCAATGGAAGTCGAAGCGACAGCGGCTTTGCGTCGGTTGCGGACCCATTCACGTTACTGCGTACGTCGCCGCTCCTTCCGCACCCAGTCTTCTTTTCCCGAAAGGGCACGCACGGCCGACCCATCCCGAGTCCAAACCGAAATTCAAAAGAGCGTAGGAAACAGCGCGCAAAACAGACAAGGACAAAGAAGAAATACATGTGACGAGCGCTGAGCTCGTCGCGCGTGTTTCTTCTTCATCCTCATCTGTTTTTCGCGCGCGCTGTTTCCAACGATGAATTCCCACCAACGCGCCCAAGTATCCATTCTTCTATGATAGCTGGAAAGGTTGCCGCCATCTATGAGCGATGGCGGCAACCAGACTGGTTGCCTGGTTGCCGCCATCACTTATAGATGGTGGTAGCTGTCCAGAGGATTGTGTAGGTTTTGTGTCGACATGATTTTGGTACCGGACACGATCCTGGGGAACCTAGCCCTTAACAGCTCCGCTGTAAAAGGGGCAAGGGGAAAAATTACAACGATCAGCCTACAAAAATTTACTCACCCTGACCCTGTACTCTGTGTTCCTGATAAGACGCTGGCAAGTGAAGTGAGTTTCTGATCCATTGTACACCGGTATGAACCCATGTTGCTGCAAGGAAAAAGAACCTAAGTCAGATGAAGCCAGCAGATAAAAGGTAATTGGAATAAAAGCACAATAAATCAATCCATCAGCTAAACTTTTGCAAGATATTGAACTAGGTAACAAAACCCAGAAAAAGCTTCATAGAAAATCAACTTCTAAAGAATGGCAACAGTGCACCTCCCGGCACACAAGGCTTTTGAATGATAATTCAGAGCAACACATTGTTCATGGGTTTAGAAGACCATTATTGATTATGGTGGATGGTCTGAGTCAATGCCATATAAAACAGACAAGTGCAGCTCCCAATTCTCTTGGGAAACTCTGGTTAAAGTCCAACCCAACTTAAAACGTTTTTTTGGACCAGAGCCCAACCAACCTCCAAAAGGTGTCTGGCCCAGCCCTACTTGATTGTCCAAAATTGTGACAGGGCTTGCAATCCAATCCAAATAGCCCCTAAAGTGAACTGGTAATGGACCCTTTGAACGAGTCTGGTCACGAAAGAGTAATATGTAGGCAAGCTGGTAAACAACTTCCATATTTCAACCCCCCTCCCCCCAAAAAAAAAATTAGAATAATGGACACAATGGACAGTTTGAGACCGTATGTAAGATGTGCATTATTTTATTGATTGCCTCGTCTCAGGTTGAAGTATGGGGGTTTAAGCAGTGGCAGGAACGAGTCATGTTTCAATAATCGAAACACAGAGAAACAGTGCTTCAATGCAGAAGATAGGACAACTAGCACACTGACTCGTCCCAGCTCACAAAGAGCACCCACCGTGAACGAGACAAATGTAATCACTTCTTTCATTTACAGTTGTCAACTGTCGCTACTTTCAACCAGGCTTCTTGCAACCGAAAACTCCGTCGATCGGAAACAAAGGTTACAGCAAGTCTACAGTTTCCGAAGTGCCCTCAAGCATGTCAAACGCACACACAGTCTCCTTTTCTCTGGGCATGTTTCGTCTTTGCGCTCTGCCCGAACTGTCCTCCGCGCAAGAGGGAGCTCCAGCAGGCCACCCTACCCTCCTATCTGCCGAAACGAGGAGAGGGGAGGGCAACTGACCGAGCCTTCCTGTTCCAGAGAAAGGGTGAAGGAGTCGTCGGTGGTACGGCAGTCCCACTCCAGTGCAGCGCTGGAGGCCGTAACCTGGCCCACCACGGGGGCTCGGGGGAACCGGCGCGGCACCACACGTCGTCAGCCGGCACGTACTGCTCCAGGGACTGCACCCAACGACAGAATCATTTCACTCGCCCGTCTCGACAAATTCGGGCCAGCACCTTGCCGGCATTTCACCGACATCTCGCTAGCATTTCCCAGAGATCGCGCCGACGTCTTGTCGCCCTTTTGCCAACACATGCACTAGCTGCAAGTCGCAGCCCTTAAAAGGGGCCTTCCTCGTTATTACATGATCGACGAATTTGCACCAATGTTTGCAGCTACCGCAGCTGCCAACGTTGGTTGCCAGTTCCCCAGTACTAAAGCGGCATGCAATGCGGGAACCACGGGGTCACATCGGGGACAGCCTCGGATTGTGCGCTCTGTAGATACATGCAGGATGAGGATGGCAGGGTTCCGGCTGTCCTACCTCCAGCGCGATCATCCTACCTTCCATAACGGCGTCTCGCAAGCGTCAAGCGTGCACGAGCGGCCAACGCACGGTGGAAGGCAACGACCGTGTGCCAGAGACCAGGTATCGGAAGGCCTTGCCATTCTTGTCCAGTTAAAGACCGACATACACTTTGCGCTTTCGACTTTTGCCCGCCTCCTCCTATCCTCTCCACTTTTTTTTTACCTTGTCCCAACTTGACTCCCCTTGCAGCTTAGGAGAGGGGAGCGCTAAGAGGATATTCGCCCTTGCAGAAAGCCGAGGTTGTACGTCTGCCTTCAAGTGACTACGGTCGAGACGATGCTTCTTGTACTAACCATGGCTGGCAAGCGCCACTGCCGCCAGTCTTTCAAGCAGAGTTTTACTACTACGACCATGTCCTTATCAGACCGACGTTGCTTTCTTTGCTGGAAATTTTAGTCGGGAGGCGCTAGCAACGGTCGTCAGAGCAGACCGTTCTTGACATCGTGTCACTCCCCGTCTACTGCAGACATTGGTGACGGCCGAGTTGTCGACGTCGTCCGTCAAAGTCGCTCGTCAAAGGCGTCGACGGCAAATTTGTTGCAAAAGAACGAGAATCTCCCACTTAGTGCCCCTGCCCACCTCGTTCCCACGGAGTTGCTGGCAGCCAGGCGGAAACAGTAAGCCGTCGAGGAGGCCAACTTGGACACCTTGAACTGCTTCTGTGCTCCGGAGAAGATCGGCTCAAACTTGCCTTCCGTTCCCTGAAATCAGAAAATGTGCCTTCGAAGTTTTGCCTCACTCTGCACTCTCTTTGCAGAGCTGCGAGAAAAAGAATTATGCGCGTTATGCCACTGGTTGTTTAATTTTTCTAGAGTGAAGTTCTACCATTGATTTTCAATAATTTTAAAGCCAGCTCGTCAAGTTCGCCAATGTTTCGGGAGAGTGTAATTTACATTTGCAATGTTGGACATTCAGCAAGCTTGTCTTGCAATTGCCATGCTACCTTTTCCAGTGAATATAGCAGGTTTACAGTGATACTTGATATTAAACGTAAAGAATTATAAATGATGATTTGGCTAAGCTGCATTCCATCAAAAAATACTGTGACAAAGGTTAAAATAACATAAATAATCGACACCTGTGAACCAGGAAGGTCGAACAAAGAGGAGTCCCCCTACCTGGTCACACTCAAGGATGTAGCAGGTGATTTTGGACCCGTTGTCACAGGGAGCCTGCAGGTGCGAAAACAGACGAGAGAAAGGAAGAAATGCTCGACTCAGAAGAAACACCAAGACACAAAGAATCAAAAACAACCCGGGAAAAGACAGATTCATCAGACAGCAAAACATTTTGCCCAAGAATGTCTAGAGGTTATTAAAGAGATGGAACAGAACAAAAAAAAACTGCTTTCCACACTATCGACTTTTGAATCTAGTAAATCCAAGCTCTCAAGATTTGAATAGCATGAGTTACTAAGCTGCAGAAAATGTTACGAGAAGGCCAAAATATTGAGGAAAAAAAACTCCTTTGTTTGGCTTATCTTTTACACACGAGAAAAGCTTTCACCTGACCGATATACCTCCACCTTTATCCAACATAGCAACATCAAACAAAAACAAAAACAAAAATTATATCACATTTTTAAATTTACGCACGTTCCACTTGAGTGCCAGGGTGCTTTTCGTCCTGGTAACGAGCTTGGGGGCAACGGTGCATCCGGTTCGCAACTGGCAGTCAGAAACTCGCAACCTGTGCCAAAACCAAATGCGGCAATAAATATGGGTGTCAAGAACAAACACAAGCGGCACAAACTCCACAAGGGAGCGAGCTACAACACACGACTTTCGTGGCCCCACCTCGGCATCAAATCTATACACCATTGACGAGAAATGGTGGTTTATAACACTGCATGAATTGTTTCGAGCCCACGGCAAAAGAATGACGCGTAAAACTATGCGGGTCGGAAGCGTTCTAAAACTACCCCAAAGATGGCACCAGTTGCAACGCGGTCAATCAAACGTGCAAGCAAATGTGCAAACTTTTCTCACGCTTGAGAGTCGCAACAAAGGTGCATATATTTGAGCAAACAGTACTCCTAAAGATTGCGCGAGCAGTATAAAAACAAAGTTTATTTTCATGTCAGCGAAATGTATTGGCTTCGCCTACCAGCAAGCCCTTCAAGAATGGTTGCACCCACATCTTCTTGGGTGCTACACACAACTTCCTAAGGCATACTAAAACCAAAAGTGTTCTGCGAATATTTGAATTTTCTAATAGTAGTTTCGAATAATACGCTATTCGATATTTGCTTCAAGATAAGCTCCGATATTAATATTTTTCTGAATGCCGACCGCGGCAGGTTAGCCTCGTTGAGCGCTCCTCTTACCGAGCACCAGTGCGCTGCAGAGAAGCAACACTTGCGGAGCTTGCTTCCGTACATGTTGCTTCTCCGCAGTGCATCGGTGCTCAGTAAGAAGCGCCTCAACAGGGCTCACCTGCCGCTATCGACGCTTTGAAAAGTACAACTACTGCAGTCACATTCTTAAGGAGAAAGCCCATTTTCAAAGCGAAATGGTGCACATACACGCGGGCGGTGTAAAAAGAAAAGAAAACTTTGTGAATGTTGATATCTACAAAACGGTACGGTAACATTTTCAAAATTAAACTGGCTATTATGTGAGAGCATATGTTAGGCAGAGAAGTCCTGACAACCTATGCTTGAAACTCACGAGTCTTTATTTTTATTTTCTAAAATTCTAGATATTATAAAGAATATTTCCATATAACAAAAATATTTACAAGTGCCCTTGATCAGGTATAGCTTGGCATCTCTAAAGGCTTAATTTTATGTCAAATGCATAATTTACTCGCTATTCCGATGTAGGTAATAGACTTCCCGAGGTCACGGTCCAAAAATATAGCTAGATTAAAATTAGCTTAGGTATGGACAAGTGGAAGCTTGGGAACAAGCTTAACGACTTCAGATGGGTTTTTGTCTAGGCATGGTACAGTAGTGAAAAGCTTGGAGAATCTATGCAATATTCGATTAGAAAATATTCGGCCAAAACCACTATTCACTTGCAATTCGCTTCAAAGTCAAAATCCACTATTCGCACATGCCTAGAACCCAACAACTAATAGATAACTTCTGCATGCTTTCTGTGCTTGGGAACATAAAAAATAAGGAATAGTTCTTACTTGGTGATGGGCTTCCTCTGCTGTCCTCTAGAACAGCTTGGACACTGGGAAAAATGAGAGGAAAGGAGCACTTCAGGCTTCTGGCCTGGGAGGGTCAACTTTTCACCATTTACTCGATTTGACTCAACGTTGCTGGATGAATTAAAAACAAAATAGAATGGACATGTTGCTTCTTATGTATGGAGACTTCAGCTCGTCTATTTCAGTGATGTGAATTCATAGAAATTTAGTTTCGAAATGAGGTGTCCAAGGTGTGAATTAGTGAACATGGTAAATGAGGATTGAATTTTTTTTTTGAAGGTCTAGTGAGTTTATAAGAGTGTGTCAGAACTTAGTGCAATCTGCTGATGATGACGCAAAAGGAAAGGGCACTTGGGGTAAGTGAAGTTGTGTTATAGAGACGTTGGATGTAAACAAACTTGGAAGCAGTTGGGAACCTTTCTGCATTTTATGTTTTCTCTGTGTCTCCTCAGTGTCAGGTTTGCACAATGCTGAAAGTTCATCAGTTATCTTGAACTAGCCTCAATTCCTAAGACAACTAAGCTCCACAAAGTCAGATGATAAGGCAAATCCTGATCTACGAGTTTTAGTGAATGCAAGTTCACCCCTGTCCCACAGGATATGCTCTGGTGAAATGAATTTGAATTCAAGCATTTTCACTCTAGAAGAAAAGGCAAACACACACCAGAGAATATACTCTGTTGCAGGCTTGAGGTCTTCTAGCTTGCTGCGCAGGACCTTGCCACTGCAAGAACGAAGGACACAAATTCTCAAGTCAGTACACACAGGGAAACAACTGCGCATGCCACATTCTAAACGACAGATACTGGTTCCTGGGCAGGTACCGGATCCTGCTAAAAATTTATACACCATATAAAATTTGTCTTGAAAAAATTCCATCACAATTTGACCATTCAACCAAGTGCAACTGTGGGACAGGTTCTTTTTTCTTTTATAGAACAGATATCGTTTTCTGGGGAAAAGGAAGAAACACACAAATCAAGGCTCAACCGCAAACGTGCGAACCAGCCGTTGGGGGCAGAACCCAAACACAAAGACAGGGCTGCGTGATCCAGCCAACTGACCATTTGAGCAGCCTGGCCGGCCGGTCCTGACCCTTCTCCGAGAGCAGCAGTTCGTAGGAGACCTCTTCGAGCGAGGGCGCGGGTGGAGGCGGGGCAGGGGTAGCTGCGGCAGAGGACGCCGCGGCGGAGGATGCTCCGTCGGCGGCTGCCGCGACCTCTCCTTCCTTGGGAGCCGGAGCGGCATTGGCCACGGGGGCACTCCACTCCGCCGTTGCTTCCCTCGCCCCGACTTGAGAGACCACCGGGGCGGACAGCGAGGACAGCACGGCACGTAGGGCGATGTCTGGTGGACAGGAGGACGACGCTTCGGCACTTTTGCATCCAAAACTCGCTTAGAGATTTGTGTTTACCGTATTTCCCGGTTTTACAAGCTGCATCATCGTATAGGTTGCATACCCCTATTAACAGTTATTTCCACAAAATAACTTGTACACAGTCCCCGGCCGTTTTTTGAAACTCTGAAAATTCTGACTTGCTCGTTATTTTAGACGTCGACCAGGAACCATGACTCGCCCAATTAAAATATTATGTATTATCAACCAATTTTTTGGACAGTTTGCAGTACGAGAGTTTGATTTTCGGACTAAAATAGTTACGAGTGGTGGCCGCCAAGAGGCTACTATCTTGGATTTTTCGTTACCTTGATCGTGGGCTTGGCTTGATGTTTCAGATGGATTGGATAGGTTTGGCAGCACTATCTTCACGCTGCCTAGAGTCACTGAATGTTCCCAGAGTACCGAAACTTCCAAGCTTTGCTTCAGCCAACACGGCGCTGCCCTGTGCGGTCCAAGCGAAGTGCGTACAGTGTAGCGTTCGTTCTGGTGCGAGCTCTTCAATCTGCATTCCTGGCCTGTGGCAACACTGGTTTGTTTTTATTCAAGTTCTTTCCTCCGTTCCAAGCGGTATGTGACTTGACCCTCGCTGCAGAACAGCGAGGGGCAAGTCACTTTCTTGCCTCAAGACACATTGAAGTCGAGTGTTAGGCTTAGTGTCCGAGGCGTAGAGTTTGAAACGCAGCACCGGCACAACCGGAGCGAGCAAACGAGCCGGCAATCTTCTTTGGCGAACCGGATTAGTGACTACTTGGTATAAAAATATCTAGAGAAAATCAAAGCACCTTTCGTTCGGTCCCAACTAATTGATGCCCAGAGTTCCCACCCGTGCATACCCGCCGTAGCTGTGGTAACGCAGAAACGTTTTATATATGTTTTTTGTTGTTTTGGGCCAATCCACAAAATGGCCGGCTGATACTTTCCGCCACGGGCTACATTAGCCAATCAGAACTGAATTCCTGTAAGATTGACTTCCGGTAAGTGGACTAAATAGAATTTGGTACTCTGGGAACATTCAGTGACTCTAGCGCTGCCCAACCAGCCGTTAGGCGTGCTATGCTATACATTTTGCTTTTGCTATGCACCATCATCGTCGTCTTGGTTTCTTTCTTTGCTCGATTTTCCATCTCCAACCAACTCTTTGTTCTGTTTTCGTGCCACTCGTTAGGTGTGGAGTGCGCTGTTGACAGCTTCTAAACTTTACACCCAAATGTCTCGCAATTTCGTCGTTTTGCCCTGGGCCGATATGTGCTTTGGACTTCACGGCCACTTCTTGCACCACTGCTGACTGAGGATATGACGCCGACGCAAATGCAAGCGGACATGACCACCAGCAAGCGTAGCCTCACACAAGGTGCTCTTAGTGACTTTTTTAAGCCAGCTTAGGCTCAATAATGCCAAGTTTTGTAACCTGCAGACTTTTCAGATTGCTTTATTGTTCCGACACCTTGTCAGCCCCCACGAAGCCCAGTTGCACAGCAGGACTGCATTGATAAGCCCACACATGAATATTGTAATTGCGTTTAATGCACAAGTGGAAGCGAGTTTCAATATCCTTGCCAATGAATCGAACAAGAAATATAACCTACATTTTGCACTGTTAAGGTTACATACTGAGAGGCAAAAAATTCACACAGGTTGCACCGATACATAAGGCGCACCGATAGAAATTTCGGAAAAACACCGCAGCTTATACACTGCAATATGAAGTACTGCTTTTATATTACTTTCAAACTGCAGGTGTTATGCGACAGTTGGACATCTCCAGTTGGGATGGAGACAAAGCAAGACTCAGGGTTCGTACACAATTCTAAGAAAGATATTCAAGGATATTCAAGGAATTTCAAGGCCTTGTGGGAGTATTTTCAAGGACCTAACTTGATGTCACACGTAGCAGATTTCTATAAAACACTGTTGTCAAAAGATTGCATATATCAAATTTATTGCACTAAGAAAAGAAAAATAAACTATTTCTCAAATTTGTTTGCATTGAACTAAGCCGAAATAAAAATTGTTTCCAAAACCGCTTGTGGTAACTTCAGGGTAGCTCCTGCAGCTTTTCTTTTATTTGCTGGCTGATGCTAAGCAGCTCCTCGGCCCTGCTTTTTGCAGTTTAGCCAGGTAATTTTGCACCAAGCTCCTGGCTGCAATCTTCATGATGGCGACATGTTTCGCGCTCTTCATTTAGGCTCTTCAACGCCTACTGGCCCATGACGGCGACATCAAACATTTTTTCACACGGCTTACATATTGCACGATGCTGATTTTTCGTATCTGGCACCACCCAATCCTTATATTCATCACTGCAGAGCCGCGCACTTTGAAACCTGCTCTTGCCGAACATTTTCCTACGACCGTCGACAAAACACGAGGCCAATGGCGGAAACAGTGCGCAAAACATTCCCGGACCAGACTGGATCTGCTTCAATGTGGCCAAACATCCAATCACAAAGTTCGTACAGGTTTTCAAGAAAAAAATTCAAGGACTTTTCAAGGACCTTTCAAAAAATAAAGATAAAGAATTTGAGGGCAGATTCGCCCATCGAAGCGATGTCGAACGTCTTTCTGCAGCGTGTGCATCTTGCGCAGTGAGGGTTTGCTGTATCTGGCGCAACCCAAAGCTTATAGTCGTCGTTGCTGAGCCAAGCGCTTTGGAACTTACATTTCCCGGGCATTATTCTATGCCATCTGAATGCACGAATCACTGGGTCACTACACGCACCATAAGCGACACGTGGGAACAAACAGCGAACAAGCATCCGGAGTAGGCACAGACCAGATATAAACAAAGCACAATGTGGCCAACAGACAATTCTCGGCCTATGGGGCTGTGCCTTTTTTAGTGGGTTGCCATAAATCCAGCTAAAGACGAAGGCAAAAGAAAGAATTAAATACTACTAAATTTAACTCTTGAATCATATAATTGCATTTCCGTTGCAAATAAGCACGCTGGCGCAACATGCCTTTTTTACGAAGAGGTCGAGACTCTCCAGGCTCTCCAGCCTCATTGTGGCCACTTATGGCTTTTGGCCAACCCTGAAGTCGAAGCAAGCCAGATGAAAGAAAAGAAAATAAAAAAGCGCAACGGCCGCGCGTTTTTTTTTTTTTTTTTTCGCGCAGGAAGTTTGATTGGTTTGACTTCGCGATCCCGGTGTCACGGAAAACAAGCAACGAATTTTCCCGGGACCACGCTCAACCGCTATAAAACGCGGGTCGCGCAACCGAGCCCCGCGAAACGTTAAGAATTCAAGGGTTTTCAAGGACGGCAAAGATATTCCAGCACTTTCAAGGCCTTGAAAAAGCAACTTTCAAATTCAAGGGTTTTCAAGGATTTCAAGGACCTGTGCGCACCCTGAATCAGCATCGGGCCAATCTAAACAAATTAAAAAACTTAGACCGAAAGGAAACAAAATTGATAAGCATAACAAAAAATGTACAATATATAACCGCATTTGCTATTGTAAATAGACATTCACGAATTTTCAAGGTCAAGCCAAAAAATCCAGGGCTTTCAAAGGACCTGCTGGCCAAATTTTCAAATTCAAGGGTTTTCAAGGTCTTGCAAACAATCCAGGGTTTTCAAGGGCCTTGAAAACCCAATTTTTAAATTCAAGGGTTTCAAGGACCTGTGCGCACCCTGAAGACTTTTCCCCTTTCACTGAATCACAAGCGAACAACCTGGAAAATTCATTGAGTATGTCGGACATTGCTTATGTGCCCCCTTATCCCACCCCTTATTCCAATCACTTAGAGAATGCAGGAAAAAAAACGGCTTTTGCTGAAGTCCTCAAGTTTTTTTTTTAAAAGAATTAAGCAGATTAGGCTGCACAACCACCTCAGGTTTTACAGTAAATTAAAAAAGCTTAAGAATGAACGAGCAAGTAAGTCAACGTTTCAAATTGCACACGGAAGCTCACCTGCTTCCACAAGCTTGGGACTGCTTCTATGGTTTGACTTGTGGTAGCTCGACGAACTAGGAGAACCATGACCTGGATGTGGAATGCCAAAAATGCAGGGGGAGAGAGAAAGGCAAAGAAAGTAACGTCAGTGCCGTGTCCCAAAGAAGCTCCCATGGGAGGTGGCAATACCTTCATCTCGAAAGCAAAAAAAAAAAAGCACAGTGCAAAGAAAAATGTATTAAGAAAAAGGTAGTAAATCCAGCTACCAGTTTCATGGGTGACGGCAAGAGAAAAGAAATGTCTTTCTCCGTTAAAAGAAACCTTTTTGTAAAGTGGATAGAGACTTTCCCTGTTCTTGTCCCTGCATCCAATCTTACGAAAATCTCGACAAATAAAATCTGCTTTCTTCGACTGAAGTCACGACCAATGCATTCTAGATAGCAGGCCGTAGCGCAGGATTTTCCGCATCATTCGTCGGAGGCAATTGCAGGGCACGCATCGGACATGAGTGCTGCTTGTGTTCAGCCGACCCCTCGTTCCAGTCAACGAAGGTAGAAGTTCCGGCCGAACACTGGCGGCACTCTGGTTTAACCGATTTTCGTGCAACGCTTTTCGTTACAGGAAGACTGTTGCAGGAAACTGCCGTATGCCGTTTCAGCCTATGACGAACCGCAGTGGATGGCACGAGCCACTCCGGTGAATCTAGCGCCACGAATGTGCTGCGTGATAACTCGTTCCAGTCACTGCGTCTTTTCCAAAGGTTACGGACGCTCACGCAACTGGCTTCGACGGCCCGTTGCGTCCTCCGCAGTCCGTCGTGAGGTGAAGCGAAGTATAGGAGCCAGTCGCATAACACGTTCTGCGTTAAAAAGAGGGAAAGGGCACCTTCCAACATACCCGACTTGGGAGAGGAGGAGTCTGAGCGTGCTGCGGAGGAGGGAGCCCCCAGGGAGGAGGAAGAGGGTCCCTGTCGGGACTCTAGCTTCTTGCGCAGCTTCAGGGCCTGCTTCTGCGAGCGCTCGTCCTTGTGCGGGGGCGGGACCACCCCCTGCGGCGGTTGTTGCTGGGGGACCACGCCGGGAACCGCATGGCCTGCACGAGGGGGAGGAAAACATTCTTCTATTTGGCGTTGAAAAAAAGGCACGTCGGTTTGTACGTACTGTCGTAAAGCAGGCCCTGAACCAACATCTAATCAATATTTCCACAAAGTTTCATTTGTTTCTTATGCATTATTAACTTGCTATCAATTAATCTCAGTGCCTCAGTGCTATGTAAATTATAGAGATCCGGACACTTTTAATGTATTTTTTACCATTCCACGTTTTCAGTATAAGTTTCATTTTAGTCAATCTATCATTTCATAGCAGGACCAAAAGAAGGGATCATTCTTTGCTTTTCCTGCCCCAAATTTAATAAGGAAAGCAATTGTGGAGTTTTTTTGGTACGTTCTGAACGGCTTTTATAAAAATAATTTTAACATTTGTTTGGAAACACAGAAGCCCAAAAAGTTGCTTGATCTTGCAAATCAATATTTTTAGAGAAATTAATTACTTTTGACAAAAAGTTTCCACAGGCACACCATTGAGGCATTCTGCTTCGGTCAAGAAAAGTGACAAATATTACGTCAGTTTTCTAGACATGGATGAACTAAACACTGAATGAGCATCCCCGATAGGAACTGTCATAAATTTTCTTCACAATTTATGTACAGAATTGAAACCTTTTTTCTGTACCGTTAACAGTCTTTGCTGTTAATTTCATTCATTTTAACAGGGGGTTACGAAGTTAACCCTCCTGGGTCCCTCTGAAGGGACACTAACACCACTCAAAATTTTTTATTTTTGCATTTTTTGCAGGCGATTTTTTATGGTGTCAGAAGACTACCCGATTAATATTTCGGAACGGCATCACATATATATTTAAAGTAAAAAAACGCAACTGCTTGAAACCGAAATTGGACTGGACTAGGGAGGAAGAAGTACTATAGAGGACGAGAGGGTTGCCAAAAGTCACGTGGCTGTGGAACTTTTTTTTTTCAAGCAGTGAGAAGATTCAAATTGCCGTGTCCTGTCCTGTTCTCCCCTCGTTTTTTTCCGTGTTGTTTTGGCGTATTACACCATGATTTAAAACCAACTAGCCCAACTAGCCATCCTTATCAAACCGGCCAGTTCTCGATCACCGATTTCCAAACGGAAAAAAAACAAATTCTGAGCCACCAAGTGTGTTCCGAGCAGTTGGGCTCTCATTTGTCATGTACAAGTATGAACCTTGGTGAGCACGAATACACTTTCAGTCTCACTTTAAGACGTCACTGTGAGAGTACGATCAATTGTGGAAAGCCGACCACATCGACGCCTTTGGTCGCTCACGTCGCCAAAAGCAGGGACGCTCGACGCAAGCGCGTCTTTCACGAGGAAAGAAAAAAAAAGCCCACCTTGAGGGGAGTGGGGAGTGGCACCAAGGGGGGCCTGCATGGCCGAGTGGAACTGGCCCGCAAACTGGAGTCCTGCGGGGCCCCCGGCGTGGGAGCCGTGTACGGGAAGAAGGCCGCTGCCGGCTGGGCTGGAGGAGGGGCGCCACCCGGGGCACCCGTCTGCAACCAACGAGCAAGGTCGGTACTCTACACCCTCTTTCGCCTCCTGCCTCTTCATGGAAGGCACGTGTGCACCATGTGCAGTCAAAGACTCGGCCAGGGGAAAGACCAACTCTTTTCCTAGAGTCTTAAGGCCGACCTAGAGAATAGTCCCCCGCCAAAAAGACAACCAGTTCACAGTTTCCCTCTCGCACTCTTCTCCCTACAGGGGCGGGTCTCTGAGCTGCTCCCCGCAGGGAGGAGGGGGATCGCCCTCTCTCTCGAATGGAAAGAAGGAATTGAGGGAGAGTTTCCTCCTTTCCAGTTGCTTGTCGGCCTTTAAGGCTGGTTCACACTTTTGCGTTCCAAGCGTTAAGAAGCGTTAAGAAGCCAAGCGGCGCCGGTGTGAAAGCTCGAACCTTTCACACCGGCGCCATTCATCGGGTAGCCCTGGTACACTTCCGATTCACATACAACTAAACTTAAGGTTTTCGCAGTATTTAGAAGACCGAATCTACGCACTATCTACGAGAAATTCACACTTATAACACCGTCAAAATTATTTGGAGCAAACAGTGAAAGAATGACGCGCAAAATATGTGCGGGCCATAAGTGTTCCGAGGCTACCTGGGAAGGTGTCGCCAGTTTGCTCTTTTATCGTAAGCGATTGCAAGCAGTTGCTATGCGATCGGCCACACTCAAAAGCAAATCCGTCAGGCCGGCCTTTAGCCCCATGTTAAGTGCAACCAACGCTCAGGGTCCCGCGTCTTTGACATACACCCGAAAAACCGCAGAATGTGCGCCAAAAGTCGGTACGATCGAAATCGGCAAAAAACGAAAAACCCAGGACTGGATCCGTCCTCGAACGAGAGAGACCTTATCAGTGGCTTTATTTCGTATCAACTCAAAACGAAGCCAACGCCGATCCGTTTGCAAAGCTCTTACTTTCTACGGGAACCACGTCCACAGTCACGTTTCCGTCTATGAGCTCGCAAGAGTGGCGATTCTTGAGAAATCCTTCATCGATCTCTCGGAATCGAAGAGCGGCGGTAAATTTCACAATGAAGCAAGGTTATCACGTTTCAGTTATGACGACTTGTGCTTCACCACATTGAGGAACTGCTTGGCCTAATGGCATGTCAGCATGTCAGTAATGAGGGGAGACACAAATTTTGGTATATGAAAAGCTCTTTGATCATGAACTCTAGCTTTTGTCGTGAAAAGGAACAACATTTTGTGTGACATTTTATTTTTGTTTGCCACTTGTTTTTTTGAGACATAGTCATATCTTTACTCAGTTAGGACCAATCTTTGGAAAACAATTCTGTTCGCCGAATTAAATAATGCGTTAGAGTCAAAGTCGCTGCTTTGATGTTTGCATCATTATAAAGCCCGCGTAAACAGCTTAATTTCTATGTATGGCATCCTATTGTCAATCTAACAATTTTCTCATAAGATATATTTTAAAAATCGCATAAGATGGGCATATTTTACAATGGTCAGGAAAGGGTCAATGTAAGCCCTGATAAATGCTAATTTATGTCTGACATCAATGATAGACACGAGAAAAAGCCAAGTCTGTTGAAAAACAAACCTTGCATAAAACAGCCCCGAAATCTAAAAAAAAAACACACCCTCAAAATTAAAAAAAAAAAAAAAATTTCTTTATGAAAACACGGGGTTTTTGTCTTCCCTAATACATCTACATTGTGCGACTTTTCGTGCTGAGATTACTGGTGAAACCTCTATGTGGTGTTGTATGACAAATGCCCGCAAACATAATAGGAGACCTCCCGGCACATAGGGGCTTGCTTGATGACAAACACAAACCTTGGGGACACCTTGTTAGCAAATGCAGCCAGAAAACTTTTTCAATCAGCTGCCTTAAAATGCAAAGTAGTCTCGGTGGAAAACAATCATGAAACTAATGTAATCTGCACATGATAAATAGACAAAAAGGTACACGGTGGTATCATTTCAAAGTAAAATGGAACCCCTAAGGCCCTGTCACTATGAGGAAGCAGTTGGACAACACAAACACAATCTGTTTCCGGTGACCTTGCCACATCGCGGCAACAACAGTTGGGCAACATGTTGCTGCCGCCCGGCAACCGTATTGGCCGATTTGTTGTCCGACCACCCTGTCACACCGCGCTGACAGTGGGGCCAGCACAGGGAACACTCTGCTATCTTGATTGTTTACCTTAATTGTTTGTGTGTGGCGTCGCTGGAAATGTGACTCTACAAAGTGCTAGTGTGTTTGAAGGGCTGGAAAATTACCAAAGGACGACATCAACCAGCGACTGCATGTGATTAGAAAACTTCACACGGAGAGTATTTTCCACCCTTTATTTTATCAAAATGTTCTTTAATCGCTGACAAAGCAGATAGCCCTAACCGAGGAAAGCGAGATTGCTGATATGTTTGGGATTTCCGCCACCGTATGAAATGTTTCTGTCCGGTTCTTTCATGCAGTTCCTATTTCTAATGTAAAATTGAGTTAGCACCAGCAGTACCCCAAAGCATCTATGGTAGCATGGTGTTGAACTGACAGTGGTTAAAACTGCGACACTGACACAACCAATCTTCATACCAATCGGTGGAATAAATATTTTTCAAAGCTATTTTCCTACCACCTGCTGTGTGATTGCCCAAAACGTCCTGGGGATTTTTTTTAACAATTCAGGTGTCTGGTAGCAGCGGTTTCCAAGTTCCAGGCATCAACAACCATGATCAGAGTGGTCGTTTTAATGCTTCGATTTTTTAATCTGTGCTTTCCTGGATTATTTTTTATTATACTTCATCAGTGGGTGAGTACTAGTTGGGTATCCAATTTGAAAAAATAAAGCGAGAAAGAGAGAAGAGGGAGCGACGCAAACTAGTACTAGTGTCGCAAAACTATCGATAGTAAACCGTCGACAGTACTATCGATAGGTTTACGATAGTCGACTATCGATGGTACTATCAATAGTTTTTCGATAGTCGACTATCGATAGTACTATCAATAGTTTTTCGACAGTCGACTATCGATAGTACTATCGATAGTTTTTCGATTGTCGACTATCGATAGTTTTTCCGTAGTCGACTATCGATAGTTTTTCGATAGTCGACTATCGATAGTTTTTCGATAGTCGACTATCGATAGTTTTTCGATAGTCGACTATCGATAGTACTATCGATAGTTTTCTGACTATTGATAGTCAGATTTCTGGCGACTATCGATACTATCGATAGTACTATCGATAGTTTTGCACCACTAGTGAGTAGGCATGCCATTTTATTTCACTAGCAGTAATGTGACCTGGTCTCTCAGCAGTTTTAATTTCAACACCAGTCTGAACGTTCACGACAGTAGCTGGGACCATTTCGACAATTGCTTTCTGTAGTCATGCAGTAAAAACATTCATCAAATTATTTTAGCTGTCCACCAGTCTTAATTATTGTTAAATAATGTTTTCCGAAGCCTTTATTTCAGTAAGACGTTATTGATAGGGAATTAGCTCCGCCATCGGAGCTATCTGTGTTGTCGTGTTGACGGCACGAAATTTGCTCATCCACCGATCTGGGCAACATGCGTCGTCCAACACAAATTGCAGCTGTTGAACACAAATTGCTGCTGTTTTTGTTGCCGAAAGCTGTCATACTGAGGCAACATTTTCATTGTCGTCCATGTTGTGCTGTTGGACGGATGGATGTTAATGGCTATACCTTTGTAATGGGCGGTAGCTCGCGCCACCTAGCCTAAGTCTAAAAAGACAAAAACGTGATTCCTCCCACCCTTTTAAGACCAATTTTCTCCCCCTAACTATCACGGGGCAGTGTTGGATATCACCAGGATGACCTTCGGGGATCGGGCAAAAGAAACTAAAACATCAAACATCACCCCCCTGCCTCTTCCCCCCGGCGAGAGAGTTGCCAATTTTCCTCTGGTCAAACCTTGTCGGCGTTACCCCAGCACCGGACCCACTGGGGTACAGGGTTGAGACTTTGGGCCGGAGCCACGTGGGAGGGAGTCCCAATTTTCCTCTGCCACGCCTGTCCCCAGCTGTGCTAGTGAGTTGTGCATCATTCAATTTTCCATAGATAATTTCCACCAATCTGTCAGACAACACGGGAGCGAGCAACAAGTTTCCTGACTGTTAGACAACATGTTGTGCTGGTGTTGCCTCAGTGTGACAGCGCCTATAGGCCCGCTTCCAGACGAAACCAACTTTCCCAGCAATTTCGGTGTTGTTGACTAAATGTTCCCTAGTTTTCCCTAGTGCGACACAAATTACTCGGATTGCGTCAAGAGTCGAAACAGATGAACAACTCTGAGACGTTTAAAGCGGCAGCAACCATCAGGGAAGCAATATTTCATGTGGCACTCCATACCAGTGATGGTGACAACTAAAGACTTGGTTCTGGTTTGAAATTGATAGTTTTCGGGAATAAACCGTTTCAGAAAGATTAGTTAGTATTCTCAACGTCATTTGAAGGTATAAAAACATGTTTATGGCACGTAACTGTGTCTAAATGGTCGAAGAAAAATCAAATTTAATGATGATGATGGGAAATCGCAGTAATTGATTGCCGCATGTGAATGCAAAACAGTTGGCGTTGTGACAGCCAAATTGCTCGGAAAACTTGCCCTGTTTAAAGTGGGCCTTATGTAGGGGTGTTGCGAACCGGCCGAGGTTCTAGCTCGACCAGGTTAGACTTTTTCGAACTTGTAGTGCAAAGGTCGACGAACCTTGTATTGAGGTTCGACTCGTGTGCGCATGCGCGACAGGCTGGCCAGTTGGCTTCGGATTGGATGGTGATGGCTAAGGGATGAATTAAGGGCAGCGCTGATTGGTTATTTCAGTTAATGCGGTACAAAAAAAATAAGTTATTAACTTCTTCAGTGATTAGAATTGGTTTCTTTTAATTGCCAACTGTTCAAAAATAAAATACCCTTTGCATAAAAAAAAAAATTCTCCAAACCTAGACATGCTTGTTTCAAGGTCTGGCCACACTGTCCACAAAGTCGAACCGGTTGAATCTGGTGAAAAGTTTGAAGGTTCGTCGAACCCCGAAAGTTCAACCTAAAAATCCGGTTCGACAAAAGTTCGCGATAGGGTGCCTACATGTTTCCGCTCCGCTTTAGGGTGGCACCAACTTCTTGCTACCCTTTCCCAGACCCTCTCCCACCGCCATTTTCTCCCACTTCTTATTTCGCTAAACGTAAACAATGTTGAGTTTCTGTAGTCTAGAAACCCCGGCAACACTGTGAGGCCACTTCCGTTTCCGTTCATACGAGGAGTCGGAGGCTCAGCCAGCTCGGCGGGATGGCGGTCGTGGTGGCTGTCGCTCTCTTTATTCGGGTGTTTCATATTTTGAAGTTGCGAGCAGGAAGTGTGAGTTGCTTTTAACGAAACGCGAATTCCCGCGACAAGATGGAACGCAACAGACCGGCATCGCACGCCGAAACCTCGCCGTCAGAACGAGAGCGGTGGGCGCTCCCTAGCCCTTACGAGGATTAGCGGCACGACCGGCGAGTGTGACAAAATGGTCGACGAAAACAGCAGAGGTTGCCATGGTAACGAGCTAGGCAACGCTGGTTTCTCGGCAACGGGTATCACAAACGTTGTCGCCACCCTAAACAGCGGAAACATGTAGGCATCCTAGTTCGCGACACCCCTAGCCTTATGTGTGGTATTTTTTTTCCATTTCTTTGAGTATTGGGTTTATTATTATGGAAGACCCTCTTATACCTTATTTCTCATGAAATATCATACTATCACTGAATAAAACGCCGGTTTAGAAACAAACACACAGACGGATAGAAACGAACACGTACATAACCATATAAACTGGGCAGCAGCTCGTGCCACCTAGCGGTTCATTCTAGAAACTATCTAGAGCGCATTCGATTACTCAAGAGTCGAGACTTGCGAGTCGCGTCACGACAACCACGAGCACGTGACTTGGATTACGCGGTGGTTATTCGTCCGCTTTTCTTTCGAACTCGCTCTCACCCAAGACGTGACGTGGCACGCCCGTTTTCGTAAGTCAAATATCACGACTTGTTACTCTCAAGCAGCCCGGTTAAAATAACCGAACACACCTATCAAAATTCCGCTGAGCTCGAACCGCCGGTTAATTTCTAACGGGATCTTGTAGCACAAAAACAATTTACACCCGGTGAAAATCGCGTACCGCCCGCCCCAAATTACAAAAAAAGAAAAAAAAAGAAAAGAAACAGCGCTTAGATTCCGAACGATACGGCAAATATCTTTCGCGGCCGATCCTACCAACACCGCCATCCGAGAGGCCGAGCCACGTAACACAAATATGCTCCAACCCCGGTACCGAAATCATGTTTGCAACACCATCGGGAGAACAAAATTCAAGCAAATGGGACAGGAACAAGCGTTCGTCAACAAACCTGGCTTGGTCCAAGACTTGAGATATTGAAAGCGATCTCGTCGTCAAGGTACGGGTTTACGTTCGAACAAACGAGCGCTCCGCTTGCCTGACGGTAGCAGACGCACGCTACGTTGTCTACGTGGAACCGCTAGGTTTCGCTGGAGGGCGCGAAGTCAGCAGCTGCAGCCAGCAAAGCTCCGTGACGTACTCCGCTCCGCAACACTCCGCAAATGTGCAGCGCCTCGCTTCACAGAACCCAGAAACACACGCGAACTTTCACATTCAAAGGTTCGATTGCGGCAGTAGACATGAGCGCTACCGCTTTCTTTCGCCTTTCGCGACGGCGGCAACGGCGCTAGGTGCACAAAGCTGGCTAGGTGAATGGACGAAAGATAAACAGTGCCGCTCTTTCTGAAATAAGTAGGTGACTTGCGCCACCTATCCGCTGTGTCGTAGCTCGATAAGATTTAATTTAACAACGCGCCCTCACTGGTTCGCTGCACAAGAGCGTCATTGTTAGTTACGTTCCTTTTATGCAATTTTAACTAAGCGACAAAAAACAAGCGAAAATGTAGTTAATTAAACCCATCAGCTGTAAAATTGAAGCCAGCTGCAGAAAAAATAGGCCCAACAGCTGCCTGACAAACCAGTTTCCACATGTTGTACCTTCCCTTCCACCTCGTCCTTAGAGTTACCCCTCACATTAGCCAGCACACCCACATTTTAGCCTCTCTAGCTATGTTCTAAGCTCACTGTTGTGCCTTTGTGCTCTGTGATGAGCCAGACATTCATCGCAGAGCTTCGTGAAATTCTCGCCAGATAACAGAAGAAAATTTCTATGAAGACCTTTATTTATTATATAGTACCAAGGAGGATCCTCCTTGTTTAGTACAAAGCTCAGCGATGCTTAAGTGTCGAAACGCAAGAAAGACTTAATCTTAATCTGGGACAAGCTGTACAACTGCCTTTAATCCTTGATGCCGTAACCACTGACAAGATGGCCTCCGTGCTGCTGTGACTGCAGAAAAGTTCTGAACATGCCAAATACACTTGGCGTGTTTCAGCACCCATTCGTCACTATCTCTAAAAAAATATAAGATACTCGTCTGCCTGCCCAAAAAACAGGCCAGAGCCATGCGACTCAAAGTAATAATGCCACTTTGTAGAGATAAAAGAAAAGGGAATGTCAAGGGAGAATTAAAACTATGTGGCAGCCTTTAGCTCGGAACTTTTACTGATGCTAAAGTAATCAAATCGCAACCACCCTCCAACCACGGACAAAAAAATCAATTACTGCTTGTACTAAAGAAAAATGCCGCCACTAGGTCAACGGGGTATTCAATGTTTAACCCTATGGCCCATGTCACAAAAAGCTTTGCACGTGATAAGCCAAAATTGAAGTGCACACTGCATGAGTGCAACCTTTCCTTCAAGAAAAGGATCTAGCATGAGAAAATAATTACACTGATTTTGACAATGACCAGATAAGGTACACCTCGTGTTATGTGCAAATGTTCCACGGGAGGACTGATTTGATAAAATAAAAACATGAACTGAAACCAGGCACAATAAAAAAAAAATCTTGACTGCAAGAGTTTGAAGAAATTTTTTGTAAAGCACACGGAGAATGAATATGAACAACCACAAAGACTGAGGTTGTCTGTCTTTGTCCTCTGCATTTTTTTTTTTTTATTCCTTATAATTGTTGCAGTCTTTATCACAACAGACTTGCACCCCCACCAAAGGCTTCTGCTAGTCACAGAAATATTTTCACTATAAAACTTTCTGCTTCAGGGCGCTCGATAGGACACACACGCCAGTGTGATGTCAGATGCAGTCTTGTCCTGCCCGAACCCTGTACTTTTACCATAGGAGCGCAGTCATACAATGTTGTAGGAGAAAAATGTGCAAAAATAAATTACTCCGAGCAAAGAGGCAAAGGCTTTAGAAAAAGAAAAATGTTCTAACGATCGCAGCTACAGGAGCCCTGTCAACATGTGCACAACAGGAAACATTTCAGATCGCATATCATTCGAGCAATTCTGTCGATTCGCTCGAAAATCTGTTTATTTTACCAGAACAGAGGGTGCATGAGGAGAGCTCCAGGTTTTTGTTAAACGGCAACAACGCTCTTGTTATTAAGACCAGTGCAGTACTCTTTAGTATGATCTATGAAATTTACAAGTCAAATACCACGGTGAAATTTTGTCTAAACATCTCTTAAAATGGTGAACAAGGAAGTGGTGTGCACAAAGTCACTGCTAATTGAGTGGCCTCCATTGAGTACAGCTAAGGGGCTGTTCACACAGGACGAGATTTGTGCATTTATAAATTGACTCAAGGTGGCTTCAACACCCAGGGGTGAGCTGCTTACTCTCGAGTAGACTAGGAACAAGCAGAAAAATGGTGAGAAAGAAAAGGGGGCCAAAGGAGGTGAGCACTGCAGTCAACAAAGCACGCCCAAGGGTATTTGAGACAAAGATTCCACTCAGAGACCTCCAAAGTTGTTGTGTTCTCCCGATTCCTGAACGGGCATTTGTCGTCCCAATGGGCATTAAAGAGGTGACGTCCTGACAAGTGGGCAAATGGCTATGCCCACTTGTCAGGAGAAAAATGTTGAGCTCCTTTATTTTTTCATGGCAATATCTCAATCTATACTTTCTAAACATGCTAAACAAAACCAATATTAAAAGCATGCACAGCCTATTTACATATTAAAAATTGCAACGCACCCCTTTATCAACCAAAAACACTCCTTTTCTGCTAAAAAAAAAAAAACCGCATGTCGGAATCTTTGATCACATTTTTAATGTGGACAATAGGCCATGCACCATTTTAATTTTAGATTTTTTAGAGCGCAGCTTTTAGGCGCCCGTTTCCGGCTTAAGCGCGCGTCGCCGTCGGCGTAACCGCACGGTGCATGATGGGTAAATTTCCCCGCTAAATTTTGCGGAAAATTTTCCCCGCTAAACCTAGCGGAAAATTTTCCCCCGCTAAATCGAGCGGAAAATTTCCCCGCTAAATCTAGTGGAAAATTTTCCCGCTCAATATAGTGGGAAATTTTCCCTCATCAAATCTAACAGGAAAATTTTCCCCGCTAAATCTAGCGGAAAATTTTCTCCGCTAAATCTAGCGGAAAACTTTCCCACTAAATTTAGCGGAAAATTTTCCCCCTGCTGAAATTTAGCGGAAAATTTTCCCCGCTAAATCTAGCGGAAAATTTTCCCCGCTAAATTTAGTGAGAAAATTTTCCCCGCTAAATCTAGAGGAAAATTTTCCCCACTAAATTTAGCGGAAAATTTTCCCCGCTAAATTTAGCGGGGAAAATCCCCCCTCCACCCCGAGGTCATGCGACCGACCCCCCCCCCCCCCCCCCCGTGCCTTCCCCTCCTCCTCAAGAGCTGCGCTCTAATTCGACGTTACAGGGAGTTGTAAATGGCTTTAATTTTTAAGGATGCTTAGTGCATGTATACAAGTTCCTCACATTTACCTAGAACAGAGCTGTTCAAATTGAGGTGTCAAAATGTGCAGGGCACTCAAGTGCATGATTGGCGTCTTCATTTGCCCAGTCAAATGAATTGCCTTTGCATACAAATTTAGAGCTGTTGTTTTGCATCCAGGGACTGACAGGTAAATGGGGTTCTAACACCACAGTGCAATCTGCATTGTCCCCTAACTAGGATGTTTCACTTTTGCAATGTCTTTTATTCAATGCAAACACACAGACTGCCATCATGGAACAAGAAATCGCTGATACTTCATCATCAAGTATAGTGTGACCAGTGGTTTCTAAAATTGTGTAATGAAGTTTTGACAAAACTGTTTTATACATATATTTTGTTCTACAGGGTGAAACAAGGAGACGGCAGGCTCTTTAAATCGACCGGAAAATTCGGTTTCTTAACCTAGTAGCGCTACGACTTTGTGCAGCGTTGCCCACAGATAGCGCATTTTTTTGGTAAAATTTGCGAAGAACGAACTTACTTGAGGAAAAAGTAAAGAAAGAAAAAGGCTTAGCTCCTATGGAAACGCAGCGACGCCACCGGTCTGCAAACAACACGGCGCCGTTTCGCACGGGAGACAAGAGATGGCGCAAGCGGTCGCGACGCCAACTGCCGCCAACGAACGAGCAGACGACGCCGAGAGCCGGCTTGTTTAGCAGACAAGGAACTGCAGTTCCTTGTTGTTACCGCGCCTGTTTTTGTTTCTGCGGCTGTCGCCGCCTGCGGAGCTG
Organism: Ixodes ricinus; assembly: GCA_037355805.1. Lineage (NCBI taxonomy): Eukaryota > Metazoa > Arthropoda > Arachnida > Ixodida > Ixodidae > Ixodes > Ixodes ricinus. Next base: position 52,980 of record JAZHYW010021657.1, read on the forward strand.
CGAGCCCCATTTTGAGTCGAAAGGATCGTCTGCTAAAGTGCCGGCTCTCGGCGCCGTATGCTCGTTCGTTGGCGGCGTTCGTTGCGCCATCTCTTGTCTCCCGTGCGAAACGGCGCCGTGTTGTTTGAAGACCGGTGGCGTCGCTGCACTTCCATAGGAGCTAAGCCTTTTTCTTTCTTTACTTTTTCCTCAGGTAAGTTCGTTATTTGAAAATTTTACAAAAAAATGCACCATCTGTGGGCAACGCTGCACAAAGTCGTAGCGCGATAGGTTTAGAAACCGAATTTTCCGGTCGATTTAAAGAGCCTGCCTTCTCCTTGTTTCACCCTGTAGATACTGACACTAGTTTTCTTTTTTTGCATAATTTACCTGTACTGATTATTTCCCCATTCCTACAAAATTTCCACCAGGAGATCTAGTATCAATAAATAAATGAATAAAGTTGTAGCTCATTGCAATATGCTTTCTGCAAACACCAGAAAATAGTGAAAGTCAGTAACATTCCAGTGCTTTTTGAACAGTAAATCTCCGACTCTCCAGTGAGTGTCAGGACCATCTGAAGAGAACATTGATTTCAGAGCTAGCTGCAGCCGATTTTTGGCACCTGAATTATGTGAAGATGGCACACATTTCAGGGAATCCTTGGGCCTAGTCACAGCCAGGCACTACTGCACAGAGCTAAAAAAATATGAAGCCAGAAAGAAACAAAGTTCCTTATGGCATGAAAGCAATTTTGATGCAAAAGCATTAAATGTCCCATGGAGGCGGAGCCGGCGTTGTCTGTAACCGCAAAAACGGCAGAGAAATTTCTTCCCGCGCCATGACCGGCTCTTAAAATGGCTAGGACACGGCGCGCGCACCGGATGGTTTAAACGAACGCCACCCCACAGAGCGGCGCTGCTCCCGCGCACCGCCGCAGCTTATAGGAATAAGTTATGCATACGAATGCCTAGCACCTAAGTAGTCTTAAATGTCCTGTAATTTGTTTTATATCCTTCCGTTTTTAGTGTGCCACCCGGGTCCACACATTGCAAGCACAGCTATCCGTCTTCCAACTTGTTGAAACATTGGCGGATCATCAAGAAATGGCAAGTTCTCTAAAGTAATTTAGCCGCTGAAGTTCACACGCAACTCTTAATCACCCCTTGACAACTCTAAGTACCGTTAAACTAGAACTGAATCATAGCCACTGCAATTATACTCCGAGCTGCCGGAGTACTGCATGCATGCTACTTCTTATTCAACACCCGACATCGCAGCCCTGGATGCTCAAAACGGTGGATGTGCCAAGTAACAAAATGGCGATGTTCAGAAAATCTAGGGTGCGAGAAATGCCGAGTTTAGCTCTAAAATCAGCTGAAAAAATCGGCGCCTGCACGTAGCAAGCTCAATTTTTCTCAAACGTGTGTTTTAGCAGTGTATTTTACCTCATAAAATTTCAAGGCATAGCTGCCCTTTCTGTGAAAAATAAGACCGCAAAACCTGCCAGGAGTCAACGGCGGATGTTGAGGCAGATGACCAAGTTAGCTACGATTGTAAATTGTGCCGTCATCCAACTCCTAGGCACAGCGACCAGAAAGTAAAGCGCGTCACTGCGACAGAGTAAGTTAGCAGACGACAGAAGTGCGTCAGTCTGCTCGCGGTACCTAAACTGAGATGGTGCCATTAGTTCCAACAATCGCCAACTTGGTCGTCTGCGTCAACATCCGCCGTTGACTCTGGCAAGCTTGGTGGTCTTATTTGTCGCAGAAAGGAAGCTATGCCCTGAAATTTAACGGGGTAAAATGCAGCACTAAAATAGACCTTCGACGAAAAGTTTAAATCGCTATGTGCAGGCGCCGATTTTTGCAGCAAATTTTCAATCCAGCCTCGAGCTTTTAGAAATCCTATATATATATTTTGTTGCAATATTCAGATCGACAGCGGAGGAATGGAGCGGGGGTGGCTGCACTCACGTATGGGGTGGCAACAGTGGGTAGCGTCACGTGCTGCGGCTGGGGCGACAGGATGATGTGGCGCAGGGTCCCATTCTCGTCCACTATCTGCTGCACCACGTGGCCTGGGGGGACTTGTACGGGCACTGCCATGGGCGGCGTCGTGCTGTTGGACACCATCCGGACAGTGGCAGGACCTGGGACGGCGCCGAGAAAGGGGCTCGAGCAAGCCGACTTTGCCAAGACATTTAGAATCCTTGGCTATTGTACGGTGTCGGCTAGTCGTACAGGGGCTATCTGCATTGGCTAAATTGCCCCTTAACGGCGGAGACGTGAGCCATCCTAATCCCATGGAGCCTTACGGTTAGCAGCGTGAAGAATAACCGCACCTGTTAAATTGCCCCTCTACGGCAGAGACATAAGCCATCGTAATCCAACACACGCAGACTTCCCTCCTGAGTAAAAGTCTATACAACTTTACCGATACTGAGGACACTTTAAATGATGTTATATAGGCATTGCTTAACATATGGTTGTCGGTAAGTATCTTTATTAATTTCCAATGATGTTCACGAGCCTGCGTGTATCGTTTTATGTTCCAACAAGTCAGACAAAAATGCTAAATATGAAGGAACTGCAATCAAGGCTATAACAAAACTAAGGTAGATAATGAGGAAAGCATTCTGCTGGGAATGTGAGGTGTACTATCTGTGTTCTACCAATATAAGCATTCCTTCGTTGAAAAGCACATCTGTTTTGGAGGCTAACTCTCCCACGAACCAAAAACTAGACAATATCAGTTGGAATACACTTAACTTTCAGAAGTAATAGCCATGGGTGTGAGGCACATTTTGGATATTCTCAAGTTTTCGTTTATTTGTCGTTTTATTTGAAGGGCTGTAGAAGTGTCGGTGTTTATATGCCTTCCGGACGTACATTGTATTTTAAAGAAATAAAATTTTTAAATTTTTTATTGCACATTATATAATCATTAGTTTCTTTTGAAAGAACAATTTGCTACATTTTTATGTGTCATATTGCTCCATACGCAAATTAGTTAGGAAAATAAAAGCGTCTGCATGGATCCTGTAAAATTTGCCACTTTTCCCGTGGTTAGGAAAGAGTTAATGAATCATCAACTATCGGTGACAAGCATGACCAAAAGCATCACTTTGATAGGTATTCTACAATTGGTCAAAAGCTTGCTATGTTTTTAGCCAGATTAATTTTACTTCCATCAATGGAAATAAAAGCGACATCAGACTTAACTTTGACAGTGATACGATAAGAACGTGACAACTCGCTCTTGCCACGTATTTTACAGGCATCATCGAACTTGTCATTCACAAATAACAACGAGTAGCCAGGAATTGCGGGTGAAATTCAGTCCACTTGAAGCTGGATTATGAAACTGGCACCAGCTCCAGCTAAGACCAGTTTCGTAATCGAGTCACAAGTGGAACGATTCTCACTCAAGCTTGTGACGTCATGGACGGGCACCACAAAAGCGCATCATCAAAACGTCTCGGCACTATAGTCTGTTGCAGGTTAAAAGAAGCGGGATGAGCACCTTTTACAAAGACCTTCAATCTTTCCATTATACCAAAAGTGAATGCTGGAGAGGAGGAGAGTAGAAAAAAAGAAACCACCAATTGCGGCGAACAAACAGCTTTGTGGGAGGAGCAGACAGCTTTGTAAGAGGTTAAGGCAGCTTTGTGAGAGGAGCAGACAGCTTCGTGGGAGGAGCAAACAGCTTCGTGGGAGGAGCAAACAGCTTCGTGGGAGGAGCAAACAGCTTTGCGGGAAAAGCAGACAGCTTTGCGGGAGGAGCAGGCAAATTTATGGGAGGAGCAAACAGCTTTGTGGGAGAAGCTAGATAGCTTCGTAGGAAGAGCAGACAGCTTCGTGGGAAGAGCATACAGCTTTGTGGGGAGGAACAGACAGCTTTATGGGCGGAGCAGGCAGCTTTGTAAGAGGTTCAGACAGCTTCGTGAGCAGAGCAGACAGCTTCGTGGAAGGAGCAGATAGCTTGGGGGGGGAGGGGGGGAGCAGATAGCTTTGTGGGGGGAGCAGACAGCTTTGTGAGAGGAGCAGACAGCTGTGTGAGGGGAGCAGATAGCTTTGTGGCAGGACCAGACAGCTTTGTCGAGAGGTTGCAGACAGCTTCATGAGAGGAGCAGAGACAGCTTTGCGGAAGGAGCAGACAGCTTGTGGGGGACAGATAGCTTTGTGGGAAGAGCAGACAGCTTTGTGGGAGGAGCAGACAGCTTTGTGGGGGGAGCAGATAGCTTTGTGGGAGGAGCAGACAGCTTTGTGAGGGGAGCAGATAGCTTTGTGGGAGGAGCAGACAGCTTTGTGAGGGGAGCAGATAGCTTTGTGGGAGGACCAGACAGCTTTGTAAGAGGTTCAGACAGCTTCATGAGAGGAGCAGACAGCTTCGCGGAAGGAGCAGATAGCTGTGTGGGGGGAGCAGATAGCTTTGTGGGAGGAGCAGACAGCTTTGTGAGGGGAGCAGATAGCTTTGTGGGAGGACCAGACAGATTTGTGAGAGGAGCAGACAGCTCTGTGGGAGGAGCAGACAGCTTTGTGGGAGGAGACCAGAAAAATGCACCAAACGTAACAATTCTTTGGTGCAGGGTCTTTGGCAACGTCGTCGGCTAAGGCCAAGGTGCGGGAACTCACCCTGTATGAGCTGCATCTGGTCGCCCATCTGGAAGAAGATGGTTTCGCCCGGGTTGATGTGCAGGAGCACCACGTGAGGCGGGACACCAGGCTGGTGGGGGCGGCCGCCGCCGCCACGTAGGGGGCACCACCCCGGCTGCAGGGCCGTGAGGGGGGCCCCCAAAACTCTTGGGCTGCTGCTGCTGCTGCAGAAGGCCCTTACAGCGGTGGCTGCCCTTCTCTGCCCCAGAGAGACCGTTCACCACGTGCCAGCTGCCGGGAGGTTCGCCCACCTACGCAGACAGCAGCAGTGGCGAGAGTCATCGAGTTTTATCATGGGGGGAGCAAAGACAACAGCAATGCGGCAAATCGTAGGCCCCGACACTGATGGTCTCGGGAGAAAGAATGACAAAGGGAGCGACAGGAACGCAGAGAAAAAAAGCAGGCTATAGGTTGGGCGCGTTTGTTTTGACGCGGCAATTTGAAGTTGTTCAAGTGCTTGGCGACTGTGCCCGTTTTTATGCAATGCACGACACTGGTGTTTTTGCACCAATTAAAGCCAGAAAAACACTTAAGCACAGAGCCTGCAAGTGATGTTTTCCCACTTCTTTATGTACAGCAAAGCATCGCCAGTAATCTGGTGGCATTGGGACCGTCGATGTCTGCGTCTGTATCCTGCGGCGGCTGAAATGCTTGGGACCTTGCCCTCTGGGCTATTATATTAACCCCATTCACTTTATTTTGACTTGTCTACAACAGCGGGTTCTCGAGTGTTTTAACCTCAAAGATCTCTCTCGACGGATAGATGGGAACCCGTTCCAGTCATGGCACTTATGTGATAGAGCAGCACAAAAGCCTACGGCCCCTGTAAACAATGATAAACTTACTAAGGAGTGCTTGGCTCATACAGTTATACATAAATAGGTAGCTCAGATTTGCTAAAAAACCGGCACTTAAACTGGAAAAACATTTCACTTAGAGGCAAGAACGGTCGAGGAAATTTGACAGCTTGGATAACCCACGAGGGTACTCCAGGGGACCTCTGGGTCTCTAGGAACCCAGCTTGAGAGACCCTTTACTCTGTACATTTGAGGCTCAAGCTAAAGTGCAAAGACATTTTCAAGACATCTAGATGAAGATGTCTTCTAGACATCTGGGTAAAAATGACATCTAGATATCTAAGTAAAGCTGTCCCCTACATGTCTAGGAAGGACGCCTGGCAGGGCGTCCTTCCTAGACATCAAAAGCACATTCTAGCTGTGTTCGGACGTCTGCAAGGTGCCTTGCGCAGGGTGGCCACCTACCTCCCAGTGTGCACCAGGCTGGACTGGGGTGCCCCTGGGTGCCAGCAGGGGCTCGCAGCCCATGGGCAGGAGAGGATCCTGCGGGGGCCGTGCTCGGTGGTAGTGCTGCGGCTGCTGCGCCGGTGGTGGCTGTGGCTGACCGTTGAGAGAGGCAGTGTTGTCTGCATCGGGCTGGGCGCTCGCCATTGGAGGCGGCTGCTGCTCGCCCGGTGCTCTCGACCCTGGGCCTGCAAAGCACCCAATTCCCTTAGGCTGTGACTGCCAAATACAAAGAGCTAAGCCAGCATAACCCAATCCAATGCATGTTGTGTTGTGAACATGCCCAACAGTCAGCTAGGCCAGGAATCCGATGCTTACACCAAAAGGATGGCAAGATGTGCAGACGGCTGCAAGTATGGCCCACTGGGCACTGCCATTATGTTACCGGATTGGGATCTCCCGATACAAAGAGCTAAGCCGCCCTAATCCAATCCATGTTTTTGTTGTGGAACAAACCCAACGAATGGCTAGGGCAAGAATGTGATGCTTATGAGAGAAGGATGGAAAGATGTGCAGATGACTGAAAGTATGGTCCACTGGGCACGGCCATTATGTTAATGGATTGATATCTACCGATACAAAAAGCTAAGCCACCATGATCCAATCCATGTTTGTGTTGTGGAATAAACCCAACAAATGGCTAGGGCAAGAATCTGATGCTTATTTACGACAGGACAGCAAGATGTGCAGACAACTGCAAATATGGTCCACTGGGCACTGCCATTATGTCACCGGATTGGGATTTCCCAATATAAAGAGTTAAGCCGGCACCATAATCCAATTCATGTTTGCGTTGTGGAAGAAACCCAACAAATGGCTAGGGCAAGTATCTGATGTGCAAATAACTGCAAGTATGGTACACTGAACACCACCATTATGTTACTGTTCAGGGGTCTCCCAAAATGAAGAGCTGAGCAACTATAATCCAATCCAATCCATGTTAGTTTGTGAGACATGCTCAGCAAACTGCTAGGGCAAGAATCTACAGCTTACTCCAGAAGGACGGCTAGGCACATAGACAACCAACACTACTTGTTATGTGTTTCTGTAGGTACTTCGTTTGGTGCAGTGCAGAGCCTTTTATACTGGGAGGGTTTGACAATCCTTTGAAGATGCCGACAATCCAGCAACCACAGCTGAAAGTAAGGCAACCAGGAGGAGGCAACTTGTCTTTGCCATTGTGTGTTATCGAATTTCGAACCCACTCTGGATTAGGCACACAAGGTATGTTCTGACCCACCATTGTAATAAAAGTGTTTACCGCTAATGTAAGTGCTTTTGGCGCTGCACACATAGTCAGAAGCTCGAACTTACTTATCTGCTATGATCTCTTAAAATTAGATGAGCTTAAACTTATTCCTCTTTTGTGAAAAGTGAATTTTGAACACTTTGAATATTAGGTCCCAAAAGTGACCACAGCAAAAATTCAGTGCTGTGACAGGCGCCATCTAGGAGAGGTGCTGCAAACCCTTGTGCTCAATCGCCAGATTAATTTTTTTTTGAGAAAGCCTCATTTTGTTTAAAACCAAAAGAAATAAAGCTTATTTGTAAGTTATGTTTTTGGAGATCAATAAAGGATGGCCAGTGCTTGAATATATTAACCAATTGCAAGCATAACAAAATGTCAGAGTACAAGAAATTATGTTTATAAAACAACTACTAACCACTGATTTGGAGTAGCACATGAACTAAGTAGAGTGGTTAAAAGCAAAATCCTCCATTTTGTGTTATCATAAAGCCCGCTTGTTTCAGCGGGCGACAGGCTCCACCCATCGGCCAAACTCTCCCAGTATATAGGGCTCTGGTGCAGCATGGCCTAAGCTCCTTTTGCCATCACAAGATCCCTCACAATAACTGTTGCAAGAAGATCAGCAGAGCGAGAGACAGAAAAGAGGGCAGCTTAAAAAGTAATGCATGCATTGCTGCATTCCCAAAACTGCAACGTCAGCACAGGTCATCCAACAGGTACCCTATTTCCAATGGGTTTGTTGCCTTCAGTGGTGTTTTGGTTGCATGCGCTTCATCAAAGTCCATCTGAACTCAAAGTAACGCCAAAGGCTGCAAGCTTGAGCTGTGAAATTGAATTGTATTACTAGTCATTTCAGTTTGTTTTTTATTCAACAACACACTAACCAAAGACTCCTAATATGGACGAGACAAAGTCAGAAAAGCAAATTTTCGGTAGAGATAAGTTTGCAATGGATTGGTGGAACATGTAAGTTCACCCGTGCAGGCGTGCAAACTAGGAATAAACAGCAAAAAGAAAACAAGAGGATTTGAAGTCTTAGCTGGATGGCAGAGGGTTGCCATTCAACTAGGACCCAGCTGAACGACAACATCTATTTAAAGTCATGGCTACCTGGAATAACAACTATAATTAGGAAAAAAAAAAAGACGCTGATTAACAGCTGCAACGAAAGCTGAGCGTTGCGTATAATTGCAAACGCCACGAAGAGACGAGCGTAACAGCTGTGGGGAAAAATAAAATACAAAGGACAAAGAGTTCTGCCATCTGCCTTTTTATGTCCCTCCCCACCAAGGTTATGCAACAAAGGTTATGCTACGTTCAAGCTGAGGCACATCAATTAATTACAGCTTCATGTAACAGCATAGGTATGAGTGTACAAAATGTTTAAGCTATTTTCCCACAGTTATTACTATAAACAAGGTCACCCAGATATGTTGCTGCAACTAGCACTTGACACCTGAAACTCATATTGCACTCAAGGCTAAATACTAAAATAACTGTATGCCCCCTATTAAAAAAACAAAAAAACACCTACAGCTACGGCCGTGAAATAGATGCCCGTCTTTTTGCTGCCTCCGATTACAGGCTGCCCCTCCCACCTTTCTAATCGTCTTAATTAATCCAAAATGTTCAAAATCTTTTTTTACTTTGAGTTTCTGGAATGCGACACTGAAATCGCATCTGTCTGCTCTGGTTGATACTTACCAGTGCTTGCTATGGCAGGCATGGAGTTGGTCTAAGTGTCAAGCCCCAACCTGCCTGCAGAGAAAAAAAACAAAAATTGTGATATCACCACAACATAGGTTTATTTCATTGGCCGTCGGCCAAATCAAATCTCAGGTTCTTAAAAAATCCAGTCAGGGTTAAAGCTGCCATTACACGTAAATGAAATGTTAAAAAACAAACACCTCCGACGAGATACCGCAGCGTTCAGTAAAAACTATTTTTAGATGCCTTTGTTCCTAACACTGGCTATGACTATAAAGACAAGCCTAACTGCTGGCAATAAAGCAATAAAAATATAGCACATAAACATTTCCAACTATGATTTCGTCACAAAAATACTTGCCACCATAACAGCTGCTAACAAGTCCTAGCGAGTTTCCGGCATTTCTACCTTTACCTCGATGGAGGCAAAATAATGGGACAGATGCTAGTAAATTCAAATAAGAAAAAAATTTCAAGAAAAAAATTAACTCTAGGAATTGACAAAACGTTAGCCCACATTCCTAAAGCCCCTTGAAATCATGCTCTCAGAAACCACTTTCTCCAGAGACACCTCAAACGTTCCAAGGCCAAATTTGTGCAAGGTACTTTTCAATCATGCTGTCAACGAAATGGTATATACTTCTTATCCCATTTAACCTCCTGCAGCCCGTGTTACATTCCCTATGAAGAAAAGATGGCACTTCAAGTTACTCCCATACAGAAAAACTAAAGTTGGTGACAGGTTTATAAGCGAGGAAATGATCCGCCTTGAGCGTGAGTTCCCTGCTTTCGATAACATCTTGGCGCACGCGTAGCCAAAGCCCCGGGGAAAGTCAACAGGCATGTGAAGAAGGTGGCGCATCTACATGGTTAATTCTTAACCTGTCACCGACTACAGCAATCTAAAGCTGCGCAAAAACAGTCATCCTGTCTGCTACATGAAAAGGAAACGTTAGGACACAAGCAGGCCGCTAAACGTCGAACGCCGCAATACTTGTCACTCAGACACAGAGGTGAAAAGAGGTCAAATGAATGCAGGTCGCACAATTTGCTCGCTCATTACTTGTTGTCAAGAGACTTGCATTGTCCTTGCCAGTTGTCGCTGAGAAACTTGTGTCCCAAGCTGTCCTTTCCACCTTCACTCTTCGCACTTGACAATTGTAAGGACCCCCTCCCTCCCCTTCCCCCAGAAAAATTATCTTTTTAAAAATTGCTTTAATCTTAAAACATTGATTTGTTTGGAAGCCAACACCTGCCGATGCCTACTGGACCGAATTACGACGCCCTTTCCGTTTAAAACAAAGACGGGCAACAAAAACCCTGCGCCGCACCGCGGAAAAAGCAACAGGAAAGAAGCGTAGTGGTGGCCGCTATCTGATGGGGCATCAGAGAGAGGATCCCCAGAGCACCAGCCCAAACGCAAGATAAAACCCAGCTTGCAACATCACGATTGACGGAAAGGCAACCCTGTAACAGGACCCTGGGCTCCGGTTGTGGGCCCCTCAAGCAACACCCCCTCCCCCTCTCCCCAGAAAGAAGAAAGTAGATAGTAGCATACCCTCCATCTCTCAAGAAAGAGGTCTTGCGACACCACAGACACTGCGCTAAGCCTGCTCCAGAAGGCTCCTTTGCAACAAGGCAACTGACATCGCGCCACAATTCATTCAGACACTCTGTTCAAATGCTCAAAGAAACCCCCCTTAAAACGATGTCCTTGCATGCTAGATTCAAGATACTGCACAATGGTAGACACAAAACACACTGGGATAACTTTTGAGCCCTCAAATTCTGTAGCTTCCATGTCTGTGTTGAAATTATGTGTGGCTAGGCAGCCTGCTGTGCAGCAGTCTTGTCTCGTTGATACGGACACCTTCCTTCCCCCATAAATCATCTATAATGTCAGATATCAATAACTATGAGCCAAAAATGCATTTATTCATCCAGTTTGTCCTCGAACATTTTTGTACATGGCAGGGTGTCTATATCTACGAGACACGGTTGTATCAGCCGTTCTACCATGCTGTAGTCATTCGAGACCATATGGAAGTGGTGCGGAACTTTCCAAACGGGCTTATGGGCTTCTACATGTGGCCTGTGTGTGGGAGTGAGGATATCATGACGAGGGGTCAGAGTAAGGCAGACCGCAAGGTCTCCGCGCCACCTGCCGACTTTTCCGTGCCTCGCTTAACGTTTCGTACCCCTCTGAACTCGAGCTCAACAATGAAGATTTGTAGTTTCTGTGTCAAAGTGCCTGCAAAGAAGTGTGTTTGGCAGTTTACTAGATGTTTCATTTGCCAGATCGGCCAGTTCACAATCGCAGCAGAATGCAACGAAAAAAATATGAAAAAAGAAGGAAAAAGCCTGTCACAAGAAGATGAGAGGAAGTAGTGAAAAACCGTCAAGACAAAATGTTTAAGCATTATTTTATTTTTTATTTTTTGTTTCGTCAGCCGTTCACGACTTTCTCTTGTTCAGACTACAAGTATGCCGGAACCTTGAAAACGATTAGGAGCCAAAAGCGGCAACCAAGTTTTCCGCTCCAAAATCTCTCGTGGCCGAGTGTATCTAATCGGTAAGACGCCGAACGGCGGGAGGAAAATGCTGTCACGGTTGACAATCGTTGCTTAAGGAAGAGCCTGGAATTGGACACCGCTCATGAGGCTGTAGACTCGTGCAAGAGCTGGCAGGGAATGAGAGCGCTCGCTCGTGGGCCATCATCAGACAGCCACATATGGAACCGGGCAGAAGCTAGGTCATCAACTCAAAAGCAAGAGCCGTTAAAGGCTGGTTTACATATTCGCTTTGACTGCGAGTGGATGGGAATTGTAATCTCTTGTAACTGCTTGACACACTCCCACACTGGTACCATCTATTGGGTAGCAAGGAACAACCCAAGTGCAGACGCAAACCAGACCCTAAACAGCAGGAGCACAACGACAAGTGTAGTCCTGAAATCAAAGTCTGCTGTGTATCTTACAAAAAGTAACACACCAGAAAATTAAAATTCAGACTGACAAGAAAGTTTTCTGGCATTTTTTTAAGAGTGTTAATGTAACAAAAACAAGCCAACATTTTTCTTTCTTCTTTTTTTACAGGTCTGACAGATTTTCTATTAAACCGGATAGCAGAGAAAACAATCAGGGTCATTTAAAACGAACTGACAAAAAGAAAAAAGAAATAAAAATCACCCGGACGAGAGCACGTTTCGCCAAGTTGGGCAACACTCCGGCAATCCCGGAGCCACCAAAAACATGCCACATCGTACGCCGGACAGAGCGTGTCGGAATGTAGCCGAAAAATGTCAAGAGGAGCAGCGTGGAGATCGACACACATTAGGACGACTATCGTTGTTCAAGCAGCAACATGGGGAACAGTTATACGAGATCTATTTCCTGTCAGGCTACGACAGGCGATAACCGGGGGGAAGGAAGCAAGAAAAAATAGGCAACTAATCAAAGCTTCGATTGCTATCGCGAAGACCTACATCGTTAGTAAGGGACATAGCACATCGAACAATACGGGCAAGACCGCTGGTTGTCCGTAAAGTGCGACCAAAACCGCGGCGCTGCAGCGTCCGTCAGTCGTGCCAACTGTCACCACCACGTCGACGAGAACCCGACCGAGGAATGTTTGCGGGCGCGTTCAGAAGCGCCAAGCGGAATGGTCGGTCGGTCGGACGTGAACCAGATCGGACCCGAAAACGAAAAATACAACCCCAAAAACGCGTGAATGCCGGTACAAATGGAGTGACAACGTCAAGTTATGTCACATTTTCTAGACTACGGGAACAGGCCCATCCCCTCTGAATTTTTTGTACTCTTTTTTTCTTGGATTTCGGGGGAGGGGAATTGGGAGGTTGACGGTCCGGACATGGTCTACGTAGACTGGCGTCCAGGGGAAAGCCAGAAATTTCGAAACCTCGAGACGTACTGCACACATCGTTAGCGGGGTCGAACTGTTTCGGCAGCTGCCAGCGTTCGCGAAACACGGATCAAACGTCAAAAAGCAAGCAAAGAAAAAGAGAGCAAGCAGAAGAGAGGAAAAAAAATATATATATCTCGTCGGTGGCCTCAAAACAGCTGATGCCTGTAAGAGCGACAAAAACGCGATAGCGCGATCATCTTTGAACTGCCGAGATACTAGAAATGTGAATGGGAATTGTTATGACACCGCCGGAGTGTGCGACGTGTAATCGGAATCGCTACAGGCTACGCGACGAAAATACAAAACAGCCAAAACGTTACCTCATACTTGTGGAGAACTTTCATCGCTGGCAGGCATATTGAGGGTCCGTCTGAAACTTTGCCGACATCGGGAAGTGTCGGAACTTGCCGTAAATCGCGGAGGAACTCGGTCGGCCCACGTAGCGAGTATCGTGGAAAGCCCCAGGATTCGGGACACTCGACGCAAAAATGTGGGGGCGAAAATATCACGACGGGCAGACTGCGGTACCTCTTGACGTGTACACTCGCTGGATACGAAACTAACTTATGACGTCAGCGTTCTTTTCGTTCTTCGCTTTACGGCGCGCTTTTTTTCTCTCTTTTTTTTTTTTTTCGTTTCTCCTCCGCCGCCGCCGCAGCGGTTCTCGTTTGTGTTCGTTGCTGGTTTCTAGGAATCTGTAGGGAATTCGTTATGAAAATGTGGAATAAAAGACGGCTGATTTTTTTCGAACAAACGATTTGAGCGCTGTTTCTCGTGCGACTTGGGGGGGATGAGTGTCGCCTAAAATCCGGAGCGGAAGGCCGAGCGCTTTCTTGGCGGTTATGGAAGTGTGGGGTCAGGGAACTGCAAACCGGAACTAGCTAGACGTGGCGCGCGAGGCTGTGGCGCGGGCTTTTGCTGATGGCCACTGCGCGCTTGCCGATGTTGTGACGCTGATTTCCGTTCATAGGAATCGTAAGTTGACAATTTTCAGGGGAGGGGGGGGGGGGGGGGGCTACAAAATACAGCGTTTCTCACCACTGCCCGTCGAGCATTTCGTTGTGTCCACGTTACAATGCTCACGGCGGCGGGCGGAAGTTACGAACCTGCGCCTCGACAACTTCGGACCTCAAAAAGAAAAGGTGAAATAAGCAAAAGATAGCGAGTCGAAACTTTGAAGTTTGCGTATCCCCCACAAAATACAATACAGGGGGAGTCTTTGAGCGAGGATATGTAAATCGACTTGATACTGCGGTGATCAATCTGCGGCGCTTTTGTCTTTGAGGACTGCGGCACAGATAACCAGTCACGATCCGGAGTCGAAGAAAACAATCGCGGCATTCCTGACCTCGTGACCTTTGAGGGATAATCGGCAGGAACGAAGTCGCTCCCATTAAAGAACCCAGCAGGCGGCGGCGGCCAATCACTTTGTCGAACCGCGTTGTCACGTGACGCTGACCTTTGGCCTCCTTCGGGAGCGACGCGCAGCGTTCCGTTCGACTGGAGACGCGCGGTTCTGTCGGTAAAACAGAACGTGCTGTTATGTTGGTAGACTCTACCCCGTTCCATCTCACGATGGACTGCAGGTGACGGTACGTAGTACCAGTCACGGAGGGCGATCCACGTGCCGTGTGAGTGTCATGTGTCAGGGGCGGGGCGCGCGTTTAGTCACGTGATGCGCTAGCGACGCCTGGATTGGTTGGGATGGCTCGTAGCGTACTTTGTGGTCCGTCATCAATTGAAACGGACTGTAGTTGCCTGTGAACCGTATCAGAATTTAGCGGGATGTGTCCGTCGATCCGGCGGCGCAATCGCACAGCCCTCAAATTTCCTTAAAAAAAAAAAAAAAACATAATAAACTCTCTGGACGTGATGCTTACTCGGCGCGTCACACACACAATTATGCAAGCAAATATACAGGCATTAATAAACTTTGCTGTCGCTATCGGGTGACAAGAAAATTGTGGCGTACGATATTGCACTGCAGAGTCAGAGCTCAAACAAAATGGGAGTTCGAACAATGCAGTGCGACATTGCGCTTACTATAAAGAAAAAAAAAATGCTTGAGTTGAAGTTGGAGTGTTCGGTTTCGCGCAAATCGCGAGCAGAATACCACGAACGAGCCAAAAGCCGCGCTAACATCAAAACAAACACAAACAGAAACACACACACACACATAACTTTTTATTATTTTTAATTTGTTTTACAATTTATTCGAGGCCATTTATCGTGCAGAAATTGCGAATACGCATTTATCAAAATTTACAATACTTCCGTGCAACAAAAAAAAAAATCGTTTTTTTTTTAACGTAGTGTTTAACTATTTTTGCATGTACCTACTTTCGTGCGAATTTCAGCTGGTTTTTCGCACATGTGCTCCGGAGAACACGTGTGTTAAAAAGAACCAATCGAAACCCTCAAGAAATGTGAAACGCGCAAAAATCGCTCATCTTTTGCACTTTTTTTATTATTAATATTTAATCACAAATTCTATTAAAAAACTCGCGCATAATTGTTTTTTTTGAATTGTGTTTTTTTTTGCGTGTTTTGTGTTTTGTGCAATTTCGGGTTGGATTTTCGCACGTGTATGTACCAACCTTGAGTTACTCGGGGTTAACGCGTGCCGCGCATCATTCAGAACGATAATAGCGCCACATTGAGCATTTTGTTTGCGAACACGCATTCGCTTGATGTTATCGCGGAAGTAGTAGTATCCGCGTAGCCAATTGGTATGTTGTCACACACTCGCAAAAGGTGCAGTGTACTCTTCCGTGAATGTGTATTCCAGAAAATAGCTAGCACTGCGTTCTTTGTAAACATTTCATCCCTTGACACCGAGGGTGCAGTTTACAGGGAATCAAACTGCGCCGCGATGGCGCTACCGTCAGCACTGCGCATGATCACACCTGCTGTGGGCAAACGCAGCCTTCTTTGTAAACAACGTGTTGGTGACACTCAACCAAGGAGGGTAGGAGAGGGCATGACGCCAGCCGCGTAGCCTCCACAAGCCATGCTCAAGCACTTTGACGCCTCGCCTCTTTCTCATTTTCCTCCTTACTTATCAGGCCAACATGGCCACATCACGTTACCGTAGCTAGCCTTCGTCTAGCTATGGTGTACTAGAATATACCACAGTCTAGCCTTCGATCTGATAAAACCTACCGGACGGAGCGCGCGCAAGCCTGCAAGGAATCTTCCTACAACCAACCATCCATCTCACACGTGACATGTCACGCGCACCAATCGCCAAAGAGATCTGCGGTCACGTTGGCCACAACATCGTTTAAACTTTTTTATGACTAGGCTTCACCAATATTGCAACGTGCCCTCCTCAACACGCGTTATGCAGCCATTGAAATATTTTTTTTAAATAAACATTGTTGCAGTTTATTTTTGAGGAACGATCGAATTACACACGCGAGAGTTAATTTGCTTATTTACCTCGCTCAAATAGCAATGTACGTTCGAGCAAATACATATATTTGTGATTTTCATGTGATGCATTAATTTCAAACACGTGTTATGTGATCTTTTTTTTTATTCTTGTTTGCTATTTTTAATTTTTGGAACATCGCTTTTCCGGTTTCAATTACGTAATATTAAACGAGATAACGATAACTTTACAAAGCAAATCTCGATCAACGATTTCTTACTTAATAAAAATATCATCGCTGTAAAACTTAAAAAAAGAAAGAAATCACGTGACTTGTTGGTACGAACTCTCCGCGACAATGTTAGCGCAAATAAGCCATCGCTCGTTTTTTTTTTTTTCTCTCTCTCTGCATTTAAAGGTGAAAAGTGCTCAGTTGGAGTACTAGCGTATAGGTGGTAAGTTTTGACACCCGCCAGTATACCAGGCTTTCGAAGTGAGATGCTCAAAAGCGCCGAAGTCGTGTTTGCGCTAAGAGTATCGCGCTGGGTACATACCTGTACGAACTGACTTGGCGACGTCCGCGAGTATGTGGAAGTGGGCAAGGGAGACTTTCACAATCTTTGATCATTGTTCATACGCCGCGCGAAGTAGTTCTTACAAAATTTGGTTGACGGAGGAAAAGGCGATGCTGTTGGCGCTTGAGGCATGTACGTCTTGATAAGATAACAAACATCTACTCTAAAATTCACCATTCCCTTCTTCAAACCTCTTAAATTTTATTGCTTTGTTCTTTTTTTTTTCATACCCAGTCACAATCACCTAATCTCGATTCGATGCCGTACGGTTGAAACTTGCGTCCAAGTAAGCGCAGTCATGAATGCAGCAAATGCTGACACGCGTCGGACGTGCCGCTGGCCACACAGGCTTGTACACCACAGTTGCACGAATCACCAAAGCAAAAAAAAAAAGTAACGAATTACGTTTAATCTTACTAGCAAATAAAGGAAACGCGTTACCGACCTACGTCACCTCAAGATAAAAGGAGCGCTCAGATAAAAAGTAACGCTCGTTGGTTTTGCGTTACTTTTTTTATGAAGTTTTACTCTTCTCGTATGCCGTTGAGTATGCATAAGCGCCATATTAAAAATTAAAAATATATTATGCGGGGTGAGTGCAAGAATTCATATCACTTGGTGATGACGCGTATGACCTGTGGCTGGACATGATGAAGGTCATTGAAAGAGACTGTGCTCCCTCAAAGGCGCTATCTCGTCGTCGAAGGCCCCCCTGGGTAAGTGCGGATATCGTAAGTCTCTCCCACAGGAAATGCAGGCTTTTCTTAAGAAAGCCAAGACGTCCAATCGTCCGGACGTTCTTACTGTGGCACAAAAGGTGCAAAGGGATCACCTAAAACGACTGGTGTACACAGCTCACATCACAGAGAATACCTGCGTCGGGTTGCGGAAAAGGCTGCGCATCTTCCCAAGCATTTCTGAACTTATGTTTAAAAAAAAAAAAAAAAACAGCGTCGGTTCTTTTTTTTTTCAGTGTTCGAGAGAGATAGGGTTGTCCTCAGTGTCCTCAAGATGATCGCTGAGCTCTTCAGTGCCCATTTTTTCTCCGCTTGGGCTACCCATGTCGATCCAGAGGTATCTCTTGTTTCTGGTGGTGCGCTTCAAGTATTGTCCCATGTACTTCTGTAGAGATAGGTCATGCTAGTCCAGAACTACAGTGTGACCCGCCCAGAACCCAAAATCCAGACTGCACTCCGCTTGCCCCTTCTGTCATCACCGGGGAGGACGTTGCAAAGGCACTGCGCTGGCAGCTGATGGCATTCATCCAGCATTTCTGCGTGCCTGCACTAGCAAATTAGCATTCTCACCGTGCTGTTCACAGATTCTCTATCGTCAAGGAAGATTCCAAGAGAATGGAAAAGTGACACAGCGACACCAGTGTACAAGGGAGCCAATGCCCCCTCAGACACCGCATCATACCGCCCCATCTCAAAGACCTCCATCGTCTGCAGAACTATGGAACGAGTGATCAACAGTAAATTAAATAATCACCTTGAAATGCCCAACCTGTGCACCAGCACGCTTTTATACCAGATCGCAGCTGCGAGTCAGACCTTGCTGTAGTCGCCCTCACTGCGCCAGAGATACTTGGACAGCCGTGCTCCCTCTACGCTCGTTAAGTTAGACTTCAGGCAAGCATTTTGCAGGGTCAACCATAAAATTATGATTCAGAAGCTCCAGGGCTTTGGCATTTCTGGGTCACTTCTTGACTTGTCTAGCAGACTTCTTGTGCAAACGAACCCAGCGCGTCGTCTTCCACGGTGCTGCCTCCGGTCCTGCTGAAGCTTTATCTGGAGTGCCCCAGGGCAGAGTGCTAGGCCCCACCCTCTTCAACGTGTTTGTTAACGACGTTGTTGCGCCTCTACAGTGCGAGAATCTGCTCTATGCAGATGACCTCACACTCATTCGTCCTATCTCCGACCCTATTCGCCAGCAGCAGCTCCAGTGCGACCTGGACGCAGTATATAACTGGTCCTGCCAGAATTGGGGGGGGGGAGGGGGAGATCGAACAGTCACGCCTCTAGCGGTACGCTTCGGTTGTGGGGACAACAAACCGTATTTTCTTATTTGTTTTTGATCCGAGAAATCGAAGATGACGACGTTCTGAAGGCCGTTCCTCGCGCGACTAAAGCACTGGTCAGGGTACAGTGAACTAGAATAGGAGTAGTGAAAAAATAGCCGGCCTCCAGGTGAGGCGCTTCGTGTAGAACCTACCAGATAGCGCTGGTGTTCGATTCCGGAGCACTTAATGCTTAAAGCTCTACTTTGGCAATGTAGCGAAAACAGGGGTAACCAGTCTTGTATGCTGGCGCGTAGTGGTGCGCGCATCCGTCTTCTTTCTTCGTTTTCATTGCATAGCGACAAGACTCGAACCTATGCAATCAGAATGCCAAGCACTTGACATTCACGAAAACAAATTATGAAAACGACCATAGACACCACAAAGAAGCCATCTGAGAACGTACGCGACGCCATATCCCATGTTACAGTAGGCATGTCCTCCGGATTTTGACAAAAGCGCCACTCGCGGCAGTCTACACTTCTGGCTTCACACGGTCGATGGGGTGCCGCCGACGCTTTTTCCACCGCTCCTATATTCTAGTTCACTGTAGTCAGAGCGAGGCGCTCGTGCCCATATCGTGCAAGGCGAGGTTCAATTTCTTTGTTATGCTGTGTTGCAAGCTCGGTAAAGCGCCCCCTATAGTTCGATCTCCTGCCCAGTGGTCTAGTACCTACCCTGGAACGCTGATAAGTGCTCGGCTATGATGTCCCCTGTGACCGTACTTCTCTTGAGGTATTTTGATTTTGCGATATACCGTGACGGAGGGTACAGAGGAGATGGAGGAGTAGGAGGGGAGGGTGCGGAGAAGGAGGAAGGGGAGAAGGAGAGGAGGAGGGGAGGGGAAGGTCCTCGTCCCCCTTCCCTCCCTCATTCTCCCCTCCTCCTCCTCCTCCTGCCTTACTCCTCCTCATCTTCCATAACCTCCCCTCCTCCCACAGTTTCCCCGCCAAGTTTAGCTGGAAAGTTAATACCACGGAACCGAAACCCCAATTCAATTTCCCTCTAAATTTAGCGAAAATTGAATTGGTGTTGAGGTCATCTGACATCAATTTTCCCGCTAAATCTAGCGGAGAAAGTGAATTTGTTCATAGGTGACGTGACACGAAGTCGTGTGACGTCATTTTACGTGTGACGTCATTTTACCCGCTCAATTTAGCGAGGAATTGAATTGGTGTATAGGTTTGTGACGTCCCATAATGCAACGCGCGGGTTTCGGCGATGGCGACGCCGCGAAACAAGGGAACGACTGACTCAGAGCTCGCTCTAAAAGAACATTCTAGCTCGACGTAAATCGCGTCATGTACAATGAAGGTAATACTTGAAGAAAACATAGTCGGACTCGATTCGACGTCGGGCTAAGACTGTATCGGACAGAGTCGCGTCGGGCCTCAAAGTTTCTACCTGGACAGGTCAATTACACAACGTTTTAGAAAAAAAAAGAGTCTGAAAATTATATATATATATATATATAAACACATCTGAGAGGAGTGAGAATAGCGGGGTAGAATCAACATTCAAGCCCTGATGGCATTGTGATATTTCTTATTATGATGACATTGTTGTATGACACTAACCTTCCGAGAGAGAAAAACAAAAGCGACAGGCGTGAGGTACATGCTTCTTTTGAGCATAAATCGATTTTCACTCGCACTCTCAGCGATGCACCATGTGCCTTTTTGCGAACGTAAATACGAGTTCGCGCTTTTACAGCGCATCTCTGTTTGATGTTCAAATGACCACGATACGCCTTCATCTTGGATTATCCATTTGGTCGGGCTTGCCTTTGTCTGAACCATACATCCGAGATACACCTGACCAGTGGCGTACCAACTTGCTTTTGAGTGGGGGAAGGGGCAAACCAACCCCCCCCCCCCCCCTCC
This sequence comes from Ixodes ricinus, assembly GCA_037355805.1. NCBI lineage: Eukaryota > Metazoa > Arthropoda > Arachnida > Ixodida > Ixodidae > Ixodes > Ixodes ricinus. The sequence continues at coordinate 73,688 of JAZHYW010021657.1, forward strand.
ATGGCCGGGGCCCTTGGTATCGCTTGGCTCCGCCGGCCAGTGTTTGCCCTGCCCAGGGGCGGCTGTTTCAGGAAAGGCAAGACACATGACTTGTCCCCCTCCCCCCCACACTCTGAGAACTGGGGGGGCAAGCGCCCCCTTGCCCCCCCCCCCCCCGGTTAATACGCCCATGCACCTGACCCAAGATATCTTCGGTTCACAGTGGAAGCCGCTGCGCAGCTTCCATTAGAACCAGACGTACGGCTCATATTCAAGTTGTCATCTGGAAAGCGCAACGGCAAGGGTTTTATTGTCGACAGTGTCAGGTTTTGAACTGCGTTGAAGATATAGCCGGAAGCGTATGGATAACATTCAAGCATCCCATATATGCGCATTGCGAAAAACTATCGAGGGACTAACTTACTGCGGAAATATTGGTACGACAAACACGTTGCTAATGCGGCTGCTGTTCAAAATGTACACATATGGCTTATACGTGTTTTTTTTTGTCTTTTTTTTGCCGAGAAAGACAAATTCGGTGGTGTGAAATGTACGCCGCACGAGGTACGCGCTACGCAACATGGCCACCCAATGGCCGCTGATGTTGCGTCAGTGCAAGCCGTGTGTACAGTAAGAAAACAAAAAGTCAGTACGCTTTAAAAGTGTCTATGGATCCACTTTCCTGCAGAACACCCGAGTCGCCAATGACCGCCACACAACTGAAAGATCCCAGCGATCGAGTGACGAAACCTCAGGATACAACTTTGCCCAAAAGACGTGACGTGCGCTGGAACAATTAGTATGAAATTGTCTCTTACTCCTTATTCTACTCGTTATTTCTATATTCCTATACACTTTTTTTTTTTTTGTAGAGTGCACGTTGGCGTGAAGGAAACGATCTGCAATTTTGGGTAGCAATCTTCGGCCAGCCTGTAGAAATGCAAAAATACATTATCACTCAGGCAAAATCGGATCTGTATATCACGCATAGGTGAGGGAAGGTCTCATGAAAACGGTCAGTGGTTGAAAAGGACATACGTATGAGTATTATTAAAAATATCTATATAAAAAGGCGGCACATCTGTTCCCTGAAACTTTTATTTTGACAACATCATTCAAAAGGGTGGGCAAGTAATCACTCAGTGTTTTCAACTCTTCCTTCGTTCCGTCAAGATGAATGACTCAACATTGCGGCCGCCAAATATTTCGTGCACGCATAGCGTGTCAGGTTTAGCTCGCTCACGAGGAGAGCCCGGGTGCAAGACAAAATTGTCCCGCGGAGAAAATGGTCCCGCACAAAATGATCGCGGTCAAAATGAACCCAGCCAAAAAAAGTCCCAAGTATTTGAGGGTTTTTTTTCTTTTTTTTTTGGGGGGGGGTTGGCCTTATCTTTAATGTTTTAGTAACCTTCTACTCTGAAGATTAATTCAACACACGCTCAATGTATATTTTATTTCGCTACACCCTTTCCCGTATACCGTTCAAATCAATAAACACGTTTGAACAACAACATACGCTGTGAACGCCGCGCACAAATATGGCGCTCAGTAAATACCACTTACAGACCTTCAGATGTTCATCTTTCGGAGTACTTTCCTCCAAGAGGCTTTTTATGTCATCGCTAACCAGTTGCCCCACGTCTCTAGTGCGGGCGATATCTAGCGATACATTCTCAGAGCCCGCAATTACTAGACGACCCCAGCCCTCAACAGTCTACGCGCATTGCTCCTTTAGTTTTTATGAATAAATAAATAATTACATTTTCAGAGCTGGTGTTGAGCAGACGAACGGCAACCTTAAATTAACGCAATGTTTCCCACTTTCACTGGGGACAGTCAACCTCAGTGCAAAGAGGCGAACAGATTGATCGCATCCAGTTACCCGCTCTCTCTATTTTACCAGAGCTTTCTACCTTACCAGAGACTCACAATTCAAAGGAACAGTGCACATGAATCACGCAATAAATTTGTACATGCAAAATGTTTTTACCCATTAGAAAACGGTAGCGAGAACGATGAATTGGCTGTGCTGCTGTGCAGTTAATTCTGACCCGTCCACTATACTGAAGTACGCTTTTACAAACAACGAATAAACCTTTAAAAGTAAGGAGGTCTTGTAAGTTGTAACATAAGTATTTCTTAAAATACTTTCCCTTCTACCTGTTTAGTTTGAAACAAGTGCAAGCATTCGATAAACCCTCAAAATCAGTAAAGCGATGCCGCAAAATTAATGCTGAAAGCAAGTCGATCGCATCCAGCTTTCCCAGCTCCGCTATACGATACTCGTTTACAACTCAATTTTTTTTTACGCTCGTTATAACTATTGTTTTTTAGTAGAGGGAAATACTACTTTCTCAAATGTCAAACAAATACACATTGTCCAGAAAAGAGTGATTCGTATAATATGCCACACTGCCTATGATAGTCATACAAAACCATCGTTCGAAAATTCAATATTGTGCTGCAAAAAATATTGAATTTTTCTACATTACCGGGTTTTCTAAATTGGTGCAGCGAATTGAACATGAACATTTTGAGTTGGGGCCCTTATCTGGCCAGTTGCCGAAAGATTTGGCGAGGAATCCGGCGGCTCTGATTGGGTGGCGCCAACATCAAGTGCGGCGTTGGCCAATCACGGCCGCCAGATTTCTCGCCGACTTTTTCGCCAAGTGTTCAGACTAGAGCCTCTGAACTTGGAAAGAGGGCGTTCTTTTTTAGGGGCGAAGCTCCTTAGGTCCAGCCTCGTCCGCCCGTCCGTCCGTCCGTCCGTCCCATCTGTCTTCTTAAAAAAAAAAAAAAAAATGTTTGCGCAGTCGACAGGATTCGAACCTGTGCGGGAGACCCTCAATGATTTCTAGTCCATCGCCTTAACCACTCGGCCACGACTGCGGGGACGAGTTAGGGGCTCTGAGATGTGGTAGCAAAGCGTTGGTGGTAGTAACTCAAGAGCTGGGGCTGTCAAGGATGAAACGTTGCGTGTGGCCACTCAACGTCTATACAGGAGAGGGCGCTGCGGTCAAATGCGTATATAATCGCGTTAAACTTTGCATGCATTGGCTGAACGTTTATAGACGAGAGGTCGCTGCGGTCAAACGGATGGATCCGCTAGAAGAACCACTGGCTCTGCATTTTCACCGACCATAAAGCAGTAATAATGAAGTCGAAACGCAACCCGGAACTCAGCACTACCTATGAGCAATAAAAAAAAATATCAGCACCATCAGCACCACCTATAAACAAAATCAGTATCATCAGCACCACCAGAGCTTCGCCCCAATCAACATCATTCACCACGTGGAGATGCGGTCATTTTTTCGTTACGGGTTTTCCTAATTCATGCTAAGAGCACGAAGTGATTGTACGATTTAGCTTATTTGCTCTTTGCTATCTTTGATACTAAATTTTGTTTGTTGGTAATTATGTTTCTAATGTTATAGGTATTGTGCGTGTATGTGTGTATGTCCTCTGCCGCTGTATAAGAGGGGGGGGGCAGAGGCTTGTCAAGAAACACTGAGGTTTCTTTATTCTCCGCCTCCCCTCTCCAAGTAAAGAGAAATAAAGAATTTGATTTTTGAAATTTTAAGTTCGTCTGATTCTTGCGCAGGGGTGGCAGACGTCAGTGAACGCCGAGCTCTGATTGGCTCTGAGTGGAAGGATAGCGGGTACACCTCAGTGCCAGCTGTATGTCTACCCACTATTATTCCAATCGGAGCCAATCAGAGCTCGGCGTACCCCGATAAATATATGGGATCACGGAACCTGCATTTCGCCCGTAAAAAGCGTGAAAAGGAGGAGGAGGAGGAAAAACTTTATTGTATTGCAGGACTCCAGTGCTTTCCTCCGCGAGTCTTGCCCGCTCCACCAGTTGTCGCTGATCTTGAAAGCCTTTGTTTTGTTTGTCAGTGTTCCAGCCCCATTTCGAGTTCTTGACTCACCCCTTACAGCGCCCGATTTTCTAATCATCTCGTCTCCCAGAAGACTCGTGGTGACAAGATGGTTGGCGGCATCTGTCTCCCGATTTCCGCCCGGTGGTCCTTTTCCGAAAAAACGGCGGCGGGGAGGTCAGGAAAGCCCAGAGAGGGGAAATAACGCACGCCCAGGTTCGTCGAAAGAAACACGCGGCTGCCGCCGTTCCTTGTTTCCCACCTGAAGGAATGTGACCGGTCGAGATTTCTCGACCGGCTTCGCTGTCGCCTTCGCTCCCCTCCCCTCCGCGTCCATTGCCGTGTATGTGTTTGCTCAGCGCACGTGTGTCCCTTCCAAGTTTGCAGTCGGCGGTCGCCAAGATTGCGGAAAAGGAGAAAAAAGAAAGAAAAAGAACATACTAAACATTGGACTAAAACTGTATTTGAAAAGCGTTCCTCGTTTGCGTCGTCACCACGACCTCTTTGTGCTGTTACAATCTTCAGGCGCTTCCGATGCCATCAGTATGCGACATCACGATGCGCTACTCTTCGGGTAGATACGAAAAATGCATACGCGATTACTTTGCCCGAATCCCAACAGGAAGGCTGGCTCGGTGTTTATGAACAAGAGAGTCAGCCCGTCAGGGATGTTGGCACTGCGCAAGCGCAGACTCGTCGGCGGCGCATGCTGGATGGATAGTCGTATAGGACTAAACGCAGCTTGACCGTCCCGTCCAGATGATGAGTGAAAAGCGTGTTTTGGGTCCAGGGCGTAACAAAATCAGGCTGGTATAGGTCGTGTTGGGCCATCAATTTCAACAAAAAATCTTAAAAATTTTTTTAATATCTTTTTTTACGTTTTGCGTTTTTTTAAAACAAACAAACAAAATTTTTAAAAAGCTCACATTTAGTGTTTTTTTTTGTCATCTCCGTTTTTTTTTTTTTGCATCGACCGGGCAGCATCGAGATGACTGTAATCTAAAAAAACAAAAAAACGAATTTTGCAATCAATAATTTAGGAAAGAAGGGTAACCCGTGTTCAGAGTGGCCAGCTTACGGTCCTTTTAAAAAAACAACGCATCACATCGCAAATATAAAAAAAACACAGCCATAGTATGCTTTTTAAGTTGCAAAAAAGACAGCGCTGCCGGCATGCACGCGAAAATAGGTCATGGAGAGACAGTGAGCCACGGAGGCTTGATCTGCAGCTGTAACACCTAGCATTTAGGCAGCTGTGCTGCATGTGCGCTGTCATAACCGACCCTCACGTTTGGTTTCCTCTCATCATGTCAGTTTAGTGCAGGAATAAAATTTCCAGGTGCCAGTTAGCATGTGCTTGTGTGCTCCTTATGGCTCTTCGTTTTATGTTTTTCTTTTTCTGTTTTACAGCGAAGCTGTTTATCATATATGACTCGTTGGTCAAATTTATTCGTGCCGGCGTCCTCACAAAAAAAAAAAAAAATTAAAGCGATTGAAACGGAAAGTGCATATCACGCATACAACTACAGCACAGCATTCGTTTCAATAAAGAACAAGCACAAAAGAAGCATCCGAAACAGATAATTGATGATAGGGCGCTCCTCCTAAGGATGCGAAGTATGTACGTAGCGCTCACCGCATACGTTTCTGGGTAAAGATTAGTGTCGCGTGAGTTGCCGCGGCGACGGCAGCTTGCGACGTGGGGTGTGATGTCACTAGACTTTTACATATAAAAAAGTTTTATTTGGTATAGTGCAGCGGGCAATCGATGCAGGTGATACCACAGCTTCGCTGGCCAATCACCTTCACAGCTTGGATTGCAGACCCCGACATTTTTTTATTGATTTTTTATTTGTTTAAGATGACGCTATGCCGACTAGCCCAACTCCACGCCTTGTTTCCAAACTTTATGTCTTGTGTGCCACTCGCTATCACGGTCAGTCGTTCAGTCGTACCTTTCAAAGCGCTCCCAGTTTATCGAAATAAATAAGCAATCTTCAAGTCAGTTGTCTGTTTCATCGGGTGTTCCACAAGGATCGGTTCTGGGACCGATATTGTTTCTTATCTACATAAACGGCATAGTTGAGAGCGTAGATGACAGAGTTTGGGTTCGGTTGTTTGCAGACGACTGCGTATTGTACAAAGAAGTAGAAACCCGTAATGATCAGCTAGCTCTCGAAAATAATCTTCAGAATGTCTATGCATGGTGCGAACATTGGCAAATGCCATTAAACGTGGAGAAATGTACAATACTAAGGGTTACGAATTAAAAAAAAAAAAACTATACTGAACTTTTCCTATACAATTAAGGGCACTCAAGTTAAAGAAGCCTCTGAAGTTAAGTACCTTGGGGTAACAATTACGAGCGGTTTAAACTGGAAAACGCATGTTGCCAATGTATGTGCTGCTGCGAGACGAGCGTTGTGGTCCCTAAGGAGCAAACTTCCACTGGCACCCTCCAGTGTCAAGCTCTGTGCGTATAAGACTTTAGTTAGGACAGTTTTAGAATACGCGTGCGTAGTCTGGGATCCATGAACACAAAAAGTTATAGACGGATTAGAGAAAGTTCAAAGGCTATAGCTGCGCGATTCATATGCAATAGGTACCGTCTAGACAGCCCATCAGAAATTTGTAAATCACTTGAATTTGAGTATTTGAGATCGCGCCGGGAAATTTTCAGATTGAAGTTTTTGTACGTAATCAAGAATAATTACTTTAATTTAGATTCATCACCTTACATAAAGCACGTCACGCCGAAATACACGCCTGAATCATGGAAGTCTTTTAGAGCCATACCAAATCGCAAAGAATATTTTTAAAATATTCGTTTTTTCCTAGGACCCTATTAGAATGGAATAAAACTTACAAGAATGGAAAGTTGGGCTAGTTGTCAATATGGAATAGAATGGAATTGCTTAGAAAAAGACACTGTTGACAGACCTACCCCTGATGTATTTTTTTCCGAGATTGCGATGATATATGCTATTTAGCATCAGTGTTGTGTTGAAGAACGTGTGTGTTTGTGTCTCTGCCATCCCTTCCCTTTTCTTCCCCCCACTCCTGCCTGGGCCCTAACGGGGCCTGCGGTATTGTGAAATAATAATAATCACCATGGTACTGCCATGTGTAAGCCAGCGCCACCACGGCAAAGACCAGTTGAGTGAGATCATGTGACACCCTGTCCTGACGTCACACCGCAGTGGTGGCGCTACTATAGGGGTATTCACTGGCCGCCATATTTGAGGTCACTGTTTAGAGCGCATGCTCAGAACGAGCTCAGATTAATAGGCTGCCAAGACCGGCAATCTTGATGGTGCGGGGTGCACGTTGCAAAAATAACTGTGGAAGCTAGCCATCAGCACGTGCTCAGCATTAGCGCACACAGATATGGCCGCCAGTGAATACTCCCCTATTGGCAGGGCGTATGCATAGCAGAAGCTACAAAAGCGAGCTCCGGGCATTCGGCGTCCCTGCCAAGCACCCACGCTCGTGCAGTGGAAGCACTGTTCATGATCACATGCTCGCACTTGCGAATTTCGTTCCTGCGCACGCGCAATGCCCACAACTCGTGTGAGAAGGGCTGTCCAATGATGCCGCAGGGAAGCAGAATATTGTTGAATAGAGCGACTGTATAGTCGGCAAAATGCCAAAGAAAAGGAATGCGGTACTCTGAAAGCGTAGCTTATTTAGTGACTCTGGTTTGCCCTAACCACCAAAGTTGCTCACCACGGGAGTAACGTGAGGGCTTGTTCGACAGACCGTTCGCCCATCGACAAGCTCCCCTTCCATTTTCTTCTGTTTTTCTGGCACAATAAACGTAATCTATATTGATTTCTAAATAAAACAAAGTAGGCAAAAAATATTTTATAAAAAATATTAAGAAGTCGTACGTGTTCCCGTTGATGGCTGAACGATATACCTCTACTAAATGTAATAAAATGCTCAATCCACCTTTTTCTATTCGCACCTTCTCTTCTAACCTTAAGCGCGGAACGTTGATAACTCTCCCCTTCTCGTGTTGAATTAATATAGGTATATGTTGGTGGATCTTAGATTATACTTATGTTTTTTTATCAAAACGTACTCGTCGCGAACACGAAAAGCATCGTTTCTTCTTTCGACAACCAAATCTCGTGAGAACTATACCTTGCGCAACGGATGAATAATGCGCCAACATTTTTTTTGTCTTTATGCAAATAATAAATTAATAGTGCAGATTTTTTTTTTCAGAAGCTGTTATTATTTTTGTTGTAATCCTCACTGACCTTACTATCATCGTCATCGTTTTCACCATTGTGCCGATGCTGTTCAACCGCCGGTCAACTCAAATCCGTCGGCGCGGCCTGGACTGCGTCCAGGCTGCCCTGGGGCCAGACTGCAGCTGGGGCCCCCAGGTCCAAAGCGAGGTCGTCCTCAAGGCTTTAGATTTTGTACGGTGGCATCCGAATGCCTTGGGTGGCCGTGGCCAAAACCTGCGGCAAGCGCTGGGGCTGACGATGCGCTGCTTCAACCAGACTGATTTGACCAGCGCCGCTCTGGAAGCGGCTGCCGCCATTTTGGTGCACCATCACGCTGAGCTCAGGGACGAGCTGTTTGACCTGCTCATGTCCGCCTTCCATCTGCTGGCCTCGTCATCTGCCGCAATTCGTCACAAGGCGCTGGGTATCATCCTGGTGGGTGGACTCTTCCATGTTCGGAATTCCAACTTCGTGAATTTAATCCCCCTTACTCTGTTTTTCGTTTCGGTCACCAGAGAGCGCGTCAATTTTCGCTGTACGCTGGACAAAACGATAGCTCCCCGCCGCTCCTTCTCCGTCGTGGCGTTTTCCGCTATGTGGTGTCGCCTCCCTTGAAGTTGAAGTGCCAACGGGAGTTATTCTCCCAGATGCAGGGATATGGATCGCAAATATCAGCCGCTCCGTATAGAGCAATGAACCAGGAGAAATCGCAGTCGCAACGCGACTAAAGAATGATTGAGCAATAGAGAGACACCGCCGTGCATGGCGACTGCTGGGTGTCAGGGAGCTTCAGTAAATGGTTTCAGCACTCGCGCACCATATTGATATTGGCGGGATGGATCCAAAATTTTGCGAGGATGTGGTTGGACCGTCGCAGCGACAGCTGCCACAAGAAATCTGTGACACATTTACCGATGCCTTCATCATAAGCCATGGTCGATGGGCAGATGGCCGCATTTCCCATAAAACAATAGAAAAACTTCGACAAACGCCGTCATAATAAAAGTGCAAGGGAGGTTCGGATGTCTCGACCCCCTCTTGAATTCTGCATGTGTAAAAATTTAGGGCGTGGAAAGGGGAAAAAAAGGGGGGGGGGTCTTAAACATATGATACGTTGACCAACACCTGACCGCCCCCCCCCCCTCAAGAAATACCTGCGTCCGCCCCTGTGCGTGACGACACGTCGATAAATCATTTCTAGTCTGTTCTTTGGCAAAATTACGGACTACTTTAAGTTTTCTCAATGGTGAGCCGGTTGATGCCGGTTATTGATCCAGGATTCAAAAAAAAGTTGAAAATAAGCGCTATCACCACAAATTTGTATACCTGTGACAAATGTGCTCGGGACATACCAGGAAAAAAAAACCTTTACAGTGCCGCATACGAAAGACTGTAGACGCATGAAGAAAGTGGTTAACGGTTGACCTAGTTTCTGTGATGGAATAAAGAAAAGGCGGTGACAACAAATGTTGGATCAGCCAATGTGTGTGGCAGTTTGAATAGAAAGGCAATGCATATCGGAAAGTAAGAATAAACAAAAACAGTGGCTAAAATATATTGGACACCTTTGGAAGCTGTTGCGAGAAAGAACATACTAATCTAACAAAAAAGATAAACAGATCTTTTTTTCTGGTTGGCAAAATTATTTTTAGTATATTATATAAAAAATACCCCAAAGTGTCTAATACAGAGAGGCAAACACCAACAAACGTTGCGAAGGCAAAGTAAAACAGGTACGTGTTTCGTCTGCCACACATTGCCGGCTTCAAGTTCATACTGTGTATGTGTGTTTTTTTCTACTAAAATTATTATTAGCAAAACACGCGCTTGTATGCTTTCCCGCAAAATACATGGACAGTTGTCGCTGTGGTCGGCCTTCCATGATCGGCAAAACACTCGCTATGACGTCATTAGTAGGACTCATTCTGTTTTCATCGACGGAATTAAGAGTAAGGGCAGATAATCAACATTGACGGTGTCGGTTTAAGAACGCGATGGCTTCAAACTTCCACCATTATTTTTACACACACCATCGAACTTGCCGTTCGTAACTTACAATCCTAATCGTGACGTCACGGGTGGGAACAATACATAAGAGAGCGCAACGGAAACATTTCGTCGCTAATAATCACACATACATAATGTTTTTTTGTTCTTTTTTTTCAGTTGTCCCACCTTTTGCGCGAGCTTTCTATAATGCTTCGGCGTCTTGTGAGCTTCGATCGTGCATGCGCAGCCAAAGCATGACGACGGATGGCAAGAAGCGCATGTTGGAAGCTGGACATTCGAAGAAAAAAAAGGCGCTCTCTAGTTCGAATTTTAAGGCATTGATTACGTAGCTGATTAAAGGCACACTGACAGGGTATTTCTGCTCTCCAAGGTTTTTATTTGAACATGCCATATGAGAGTCCAACTACCCAGAACACAATTTGCGGTTTTCTTTCCGTCCGAAAACCGCCGATCGAGAACTGGCCGGTTTGAGTCGCGCTCACTCTCTTCTCCGTGGTCACGTGCCGTTTTCTATGGTTTAGACACAACCATCAAGTATCATCTAAGTCGTGGGTCATCGAAGGCACGCATTAAACATATAAAAAATGATAATTCCCGTTTTTTTGTGGCTTCTAAAAAGCTGCAAATACGTTGATAAAAAAAAAGTTGCACAACCACGTGACTTTTGGCACTTACTCCTCCTCCCCAGTCCAGTTCCGGTTTCAATTTCGAACACCTGCGTTTTTCTTTTACTTTATTAAAAATATACGTGACGCTGTAGCAAAATAACTATTGGGTATTTCTAACACCATTTAAATCGCCTGGCAAAAAAAAAAAACAAAGGAAGATTGGGGGGGGGGGGGCCAATCTTCATTTTGTTTTTTGTTTTTTGCCAGGCGATTTAAAATTGGGGGAGGGTCAGTGTCCCTTTAAGTAGCACACACATTATAGTAATTTACAACCTAAAAAAAACGCAGGGCATGGCAAATGCCGAGCACCTTAATTTTCTTAAATTAAGTAAATGAGTTTTATTTGATTTAAATCAGACTTATTTGATTTAAACCACTGTAGCCATAAACTATACTGCTTTTTAATCAATATATGTGTTTTTAAACATCACAGACTGATTGATTGATCAATCCGTCCGATCACTGAAAACAATAAATTGAAAACAAGAATATTACCGTAAATTTAAAGTACAGTTTAAATAGCAACGTTTTATTGATGTAATCTCCGTCATTCTAAAAAAAAAAAAAAGCTTAATAGTTTTAGGTTTGCGAAAAAACTTTTTTTTCTTTTGCGTTTTGATTTTTTTGTAATAGGACGTTACTTAGTGACAGTTTTTTCGCGTTCTTATTTATATATAGGATATGTTAAGTAACCGACCAACGAAGTGAATGGTAGAAAGAAAGCTCGACCTTCCGATTTGCTCAGAAAACCACTGCATTGTGCTCGTGCTCAACCTGATATAAATCTTTCTCGCTCGATGATTACTTGATTTAAACACAAAACAAAGGCACATAGAAAGCATCAAATGATTTTTAAAAAAAAGGCAAATAAAAGCATATATTTGGGGTTATATTTGCGGAAAATGTTTGGTTTAAATCATCACAACAAAACCGGTCTGATATAAATTACGATTTAAATCATCTTGATTTTTGTTCTCCACCCTGCTCCGCAGTCAATGAGATCGCGGTATTAACCGATAAGGAGGCCGAAGAACTTATGACGAAGCAAAAACCGTGAAGATAATAGGCCATACGCCCTGCGTTTCAGTGTTCGTCTGCTTCCTCCACAGGGTTTGCGATGATGTCACAACGCCGAGCTCCTATTGGCTGATTGAAAAAAAAATAGTGGGTAGACCTTAAGGCATGCTAGCTTTCAGGTCTACCCATTATCCTTTCAATTAAAGCCAATCAGGGCTCGGCGTCGTTCTGACGTCACGCAACTCTCGTGCAAGAAGCAGCCGACTTGATCTCCGCATAGTCCTGCCAGCCTACAACCCTATATGATGTCGTCAACAGCTCCTGCTGGACGTGGACCCCCTGTGCACGTCACGGGAGCTCCTGTACCTGGTCCGCTGGAGCGAACGCCTCCAGCGTCTGGGCGCCATGTTGGCCTTCAAACGCGTCGTCTGCAAAGGCAGCGGGCTGCACCTTCTGCCCATGGACAGCGTCTGCGAGTTCTTCGAGTGCCACGCTGACGATCCGGATGATCTGATCAGGAACCAGGCACTGATCGGATTGGACTTGTTCCGTTCGTGTTTTGGGTCTGGCTTGTTCGCCAATATGTCGTCCTTCGAATCGGTTTTGGTGTCTGGTACGGACAGCACGTCTTTTAGGGTCCAGGACAGCACACTGTTCTCTGGCGATGAAGATGACAGCGATGAACAGGCGAGCAGTCACTTGGGGTACAAGTACTCGTAAAGCTTTCAACCAGGTGTTCGGAACATGCGACGAAGGCAAGGTTGGGGATCAATAAATACCTCATTCTCTTTCCTTCACCATATAAGTTCGTTGTATAAACATATACTCAGCGGGAAGTTGGTGTTGATGAAATCTATATCGTCTTTACAGGTTAAAGCAGCCGTACAGCATGTTTGCGTCACCTGGGTTTACTAAAAGAATAACATCGAGAGTACGAGTGAGAGAAAACTTTGAATACAGCTGGAAAATGAAATCTAATAAGACAAGTGACCGTCCGTATTTGTACAAAGAGAAAGTCTTAAATCAAAAAAGGAAACGTAAACAAGAAGATCGTTGTCGTCTTTAAAAAAAGCAAAAATAAATAAAAAAAGAAGAAACGCAACATACATTTAGCTAGAAAAAAACCATAACGCGCAATGAAGTTTTTTTTTCTTTGCGTGTTTAAAGACGAACACTCGAAGGCACAACAGGAGATCGTTCTGGTCACAGTCACACCAACTTTTATTTAGAAGCTTTGCCGAAGATGTTGTGCGTTTAGCACGAATCGAGCTCTCTCTGTCCCTAGCTCTAACCTTCAATTTCTCCTCACCGTCACTCGGCAGCTGTTATTTCGGTTTCTATACATTCATTTTTTTTGTTACTCTCGATTCTGTAGAGGAAATGGTGCCAGGTGAGCATCTTGCGGCTAATGATAGCGTGACACGACTACCCTCGCTCTAGGACTTGGTCATTTAACTGCAGTTTCGCGAGTTCCTCCGTAACCACACTGGCCCCGTCTCGTCACGCAACCTGTCCAGCTGACTTACTGTGTCTGTTAGCTACGCACGCTTGCTTCATTGCTTTAATGCTCAGAAACCGAACGTTACCTAAGAAACATCAACTGACTGTCCGCGGTGCTAGAAAAGAAGAGAATAAAAAAAAGTGGAATAAAATGACCAGACGGAAAATATTAGAGAACGAGAGTTTGGTGTTAATAGTTGCGATGGCGTGCCTGTCTGCCTTCTTATGCCGTCTGGCAGAAGAAAAAGAAATAATAAAGATAAACGCTGACGGCGTTTGGTCTAGAAGTATGTGTTGGCGCGTGTGAAGAAACATGACATGTATCTGAGTGATTGCATGATCCATCAGACGACTCGGACACTGATACCCCATTGTAGACCTGTGTGATTGAGGAGCAAAAGAAAAACTTGCGTTGGCTTGAAGAGGTACAGCTCTGCACTTCTCATAAGCACCCCCCCCCCTTCCCGATCCCCAAACTTTTTCCGTGTGTGTGTGTGTAAGCGTGAATGACTTGCATTCAGTACTGTAAACGACTTATTTTTCGCGGGCTCAATATTTCGCGTTTTAGGTCAAAGCTGAAGTTTTGGGATAATTCGCGGGTTTAATTTTCGCGACGTGGTGGGATCTCAATATATAGATTACCATGTGTTTACATTTTACCGGAATTGTTCGCGGGAACTGTTTTTCGCGAATTGTAGGCGATTCGCGAAAATTAAGTCGTTTACAATGTATACAAAGTGTTTCACAAAAAGAAAAAAAAGACTTGAAATGAAAAAAATATTTCTTCGTGATGTTTTTTTTATTTCACTGTAAAGATGTGGGTACAATAGTGCACACCTACTTTTTTTTTAGAAGGTTAAAGAGCTACCTTTCACACAATTGCAACCGAGTTCGACCGAGTTTGACGAGACCGATTTTTAAGCCTCTTGCGACGGCGTAGGACCTGACGCGCTGCTGCGCGTCTGGTCCTACGCGCTGCTCAGCCGGTCTTACTCGGTTGCAAGTGTGTGAAAGACCCTTTAAGCGCCGTTTCACACACTTGCAACCGAAGAGGACCGAGAGAGACAAGACCGGTTTATAAGCCTCTTGCGACGGCGTAAGACCTGCTCCGCAGCAGCACATCCGGTCGTACGCCGTCGCAAGAGGCTTAGAAACCGGTCTTGTCTCTCTCGGTCGTACTCGGTTGCAAGTATGTAAACGGCGCTTCAGAGGTTCAACGATGACCCAAATGCACTGCGTGCGATAGAGACTATATCTAGATGATACCTAATAAAATTGGAAAAAAAAAGAAGAAAACTCTTACAACTTTTGCAAATTGAGTGCCGTATGTCAGTTGATAAAAAGGTTCTGCCATGACTTTTGAATTGCAATTTTAGTACAACCCTCGTTTGTATTCAGTTCAAGTATATATTGTTGCAGACTAGTTAGTGTACGTGTCACAATATTAGATAATATTAATAATATTATTTTGATTAGTATTAATCGTACTACTACTACTACTACTACCACTACTATTACTACTACGAATAATAATAATAATCTAAAACTATTAGGAACACAAAAAAATGAGTATTAGTTCATAGAGCGTACTTAGTAAAGAGTCAATAGCAGCAAATAGTGCAATGATAAAAGATGACGGAGAAGAAAGTTATCAGAGGTCAACACCTTACAACAGGATCAAGTGACGTCACTACGTTTCACTCATTACGTTACGTAACATAGATCTCGATAATGTAGAAACATCAACATTTCCATTTTGATGCTCATTTAGAAGGGATGGCAAAGTATATATTAAAAATACCAAACCATAATTTGTGCGGAGTACTAACACACCAGCTCTCGCCATGTCGAGTGGCATATACAGAAAGAAAGAAGTGATTATTTTGTTTGAGTGCCGTTCAATATACCCATATCAAGCGATAATTGTGCAAGAGAAATATTGGCATAACTTTATACAGTTCAAAAAGTTCTCCTGATGAGCAAGTATGGAATGTTTGCTACAGTACGAAGTGCCTTCTGTGTTAAAAACAATTGCGTCAGGTTTTACTTTGTTGTTAGACCCCGAACCAGGTGGCAGCTTACATGTAGTGTGTGTACACCAGAGAAAAATATAGAAGCAATTTTACTCGCACTGGGAATTCATACCGACCTTTAGATATATTTCCAATCGCTCTACAGACTTTCTAGCGAATATGCACCACATGTAGATTCCAAGAAAGTGTATCAGTAAAAATTACACCAGGTATCTTTACAGATTTAGCAATCTCCAATGAGAACGATCCAAGCGTGATATTCGAAGGCAAGATGATTTTACGATTTCGTGGTCTCGTGATATTCGAAGGCAAGATAATTTGACAATTTCGTGGATAAAACAAAGAGCACACACTTTGTTTTATCTGTATTTCTTTTTAGACTATTTATTTGAGACCACAAATGAAGGTGCTCAAGGGCAGCGCAGCGTTTGCCTTACTCTCAACCTCTAAAGATGCATGACCTTTAATAAAAAGAACAGTACCGTCCCCATACGAAACAAACTTGGCTTCTGGTGCACATTTCTCAATATCATTTATAAATATTATAAACAGCAGCGGTCCAAGCACGCTTCCCTGTGGGACTCTAGTCCCGATTTTACTTGTGGATGAATTATAATCATTGACACTAACAAATTGTGTACGATTTAGGAAATATGATTTGGAAAGTTTAAGTGCTGTGCCACGAACTCCATAGTATGGTTTCTACGTCTCAGGGTTACTATGGTTCTAATTGATACTCGATGGAGGGACGGCCAAGTTCTCTTACATACTTACATACAAGAAAGTCTTAGTTGTATTATTTTTTCTAGCCCTTTCGAAGAGGTTGACAATAAGAAAATTGGTTTATAATTTTTTTAAACAGATTTGCAACGCCGCCTCTAATTATCATTACAAATTTAGCAATTTATATCTCTCTCGAAAAAAACACCTGAAGAAAGAGATGCATTAAAAACGTACGTTAATGTAGATGCAATTATTCCACGAACGTATTTGATTGCCTAATAAAACCGTTAACGTCCCTACTTTTACAATTGTTTGAAGTTTCTAAACACGGAAAGTATCTCACGTTCATCTGTCAGGCATAAAAAAGGGAGTTCATAAATTGCTGTTCAATGTAGCTACAAGAATGAGACTCTGATTGCAGCCCCTCAACGTCTTCTGCAATGTTAACCAAGTGGCGATTAAAAGCATTCGACAAAGAACAACCCGAAATAATATGCCCATCGCAAGTTATTTCCTCTAATCTAGGATGGTTACTATTTGGATGGATTACCTTATTAATAATTTCCCAAAGAGTATTTGCATGTTTGTTATCTTCACTCTTAAAAAAAATTCATATAATAAGTACACTTGGCGCGCCTCTGCAAAGTTACTATGTTTGTTTCGATAAGTCTTAAAAGTCTGATCATCCGGGTTTCTTGCTTTCGAGAAATGCCGATACAAGCCATTTTTTTATTATAAATTTTATCAAGAAGGTTTCTGTGTCACTTAAGGCTTACGTATCTTTTTGCATCGCTTGACTGTCTGATATAAAATATTTACATCATAAAGTCTTCGAAATATTTGTAGACATTTTTTATATGCCATGGTTGCGTCTGTTTGCAGATAAATAGGATTCCAGTTAACTAAATTTAAAGACATCTTAAAATTTTCTAGTGCACTTTCTGTTATTTTTTTTATTTCTGCAGGTACGATTTTTCGCACTTTTTGTTTTTTAGATCTTTATGTCGGCATAAATATTGAAAAATGATCGCTGATGTCAGTGCCAAAAACGTCAGCGGTTACAGAAAATGCATCATGGTTACTAAAAAAAATCAATCAATGTAGAGGTTGTTGATGTATTTTTATTGTTACTCCAGTCGCCATAATTTCAAAACCATTTGAAACAATGACTGACTCAAGGTTTTGCTTAGGCCTTGAACTTTCAAACAAGTTTATATTAAAATCTCTCCCGAGAAAAAAAATACTTGTTTTCCACTACGGAACCCAAAAAGTCATCACAGAAATCCATAAAGCCCTTCACAATCCCGGTTGACAGACGACAAACTACCGCAAAAACATATCTCACAGAAAGCAGACAACAGAATTCAAAATCATCCCTAACCGGAATGAATTCCTGTACAAGTTCAGACAGGAAATTGCTATGCACTAGCAATAAAACACCACCACCCGCTTTTTTTTCTTCTCTTTTTTTTCTCTTACGACAAAGGGGTCGCTTTCTCCGCGCTGCCATCTTTGTCTGCTGGGCTGTGGAGCGCTTTCCGAGCATGCGCTGTTGATCTGCTCTGCGGCATATCAGACGCTGCGCATGCGTCCACAGCTCAGTGATTCAGCATTTTTCGCCCAGAGTGATAAGCGATACAAAAGTCTATACCCCCGCGTACGGAAAATACTTGAATCATCAGAATACCAAGTTTCTGAAAACATGATGACAGAGAAAGACAAACTAGCACGATCAAATAGCAGATGAAGATTGTCATGTTTTGCTGATCGGACGTTCAAATGAAAGAAAGATAACGCTATCGGTTTCTTTGACTCAGCATGGCTTGCAAAATAAACTGGAGTAATGACATATTGCTTGCAACAGGGCATTACTTTTTGGTTTTCATTTCTTTCCTTCGCGTTATAATTTCCTTGCAATAAAACACCACGGAACTGACGAACGAAGGGAAAGTAAAAAGAAAGCTCAACGTTCCAATTTGCTCAGAAGAGCATTGCTTTTTGCTCGTGTTCGGCATGCTATAGTATAGTCTTTCTTGCTTCATAATTATTTGATTATACAAAACAACTGCACATAGAAAGCCTCAAATTACCAAGACGAACGAAATAAAATATATATTTTGGAAATTAATTGTGAGCAAAATGTTTGATTTATATCATCACAGTAAAACGTGCAAATTCAATCACGATTTGAATCGTGATTTAAATCCCGATTTAAACAAACCCTGATTTTTATTCTGCACCCTGTGCGATTTCCTTCGCACTGTACAACCGTAATTTTAATTAGGTCGCTTGCTTTGAAGATTTACGGCCGAAGACGCTAACACGTATTTTGCACGGAACTGTGACCTCAGCCTGCAGTATTTCTTTTGCTAAACGTCAGTGCTTTACGTGTCTATCTTCTGGGCCGGTTTGCTTGTGAATGCTGGCATCTCTTCCGGCCGGCTCTGCGAGAAGGAAGTACCTGTAACGTTCCAGCCGATTCCGCTCAGCAGACATAAGCTGTGCAAGTCGCCTTTCTTTTTTCTCGCTTAACACAACCTTCCCCGAAAATAACTTTGCATGCCGTTCTCAAAGGGCACGAATATTTTAATTGCACTTGGATTTTAAACATGTTCACCCTCTTTCAGAGCACAAGATCGGACTCGAATAATCGTAGCAAGGACGTACTTATGGCAGCAATTTGCCTGGAACGCAAGGTAACTTTAGTATTCTGTCGCCACGGAGCTTTCACCAGTAAACCGGCCCTAATCATACAACGTCCATTTTAGTTACTAAAAAAAAGGGCGACAATTGACTTTTTGTGTGTGTGTGTGTGTGAAAGGTCGATGAATTTAGATATACGGCCATCCAGAATTTGTTCTAAAGTATGCATACTCTGTGCATCTTGGTCAATAAACATTGGCAACACGCGAAACAAGCTGCCGTTGAGGACGTCGCTTTTTTAAATTCGGCTGTATAGATTCGAAGTTTCAAAGGAGCCGCTTTTGAGCAGAAGATAAGGTGCCAAGAAGGGCTTCATACACCATCGTGGGTCTTAGCCCAAAAGTGAACCAAAGCATAAGGACACAGCAAGTAAATCCTAAAAAAATACCTAAAACGTTGAACCGAAAGAAAACCTGCTATGCAACTGCCCATAAGACACGGTTTAACAAAACCAAAAGGCAAGCGGGCTGGTCCAGCGGACAGACAGGTCTGTGAATGTTATGCCTTGTTTACTCCAAGCGCCCGAGGCGGTCAGTCAGCAAGGGAGGGTCGCTATGGATACTGCTTATCCATCGGCATCTCGCTATACTCCCTTCACTCTTAAGCTGACAATGCGATGGAAGCTACGCGTTCGCCAGACCAATCAATGCCTCCCTTTCATCCCCTGACTCCGCTCCCTGTGTACGTGGGCATGAGCAGGAGCGTGATCACGTGGCGAAAGATAGACGTATGGTCGGTCCAAGGAGCACGTAGCTTCCGCCTCAGTGTCAGCCTTAGGAGTGAGCGGAGGTTACGCAGCAGGCGCCTGAAGGTCGGACACATCCATATGCCGCACTAACCGCGCACTGAACAGCCGCGGACGAGAAAACAAGACGGGGGAGGTTGTCGCGCCCATGCTCTGAGCAGTCGCGACCGGTCGACCGCGTCCCTCTCCTTGGGACGTCGCATTTGCAAGCACGCTGACCCGCGCAAGTTCGCGACCATCCAGACTTGGAAGAACCGAGCGACATAGGGACGCCACGCTTGCGGCGTTTCCTTCATCGCCCCGTCTGTTCTTCGCTGCCGTCGCCAAGCCGCCCACGGTAAGTCCTCTGAATCTTCTGGGCGAGCGCGCATCAAGACGCGTTTGCCCTTCTACCATTAATCTCTTTGATTAGTCACGGGGCGCTGAGTGCGGCTGTGATGCAGGCACTGTATGCAAAAAAATAAATGTATATACTAGTTTTATAGACGAAAGGCAGCCGGATGCTGATCTCTACTCGTGCTTTTCATACACGGATTGTCTTAAACCTTTACTCAACTTTGCCGCCACACGCTGTAAGGTGTTGTTGGCAGCGCTGATTTAGCTTGGGGACCCACACATGACGTCGTCTGTTTGGCTGGAGGAAAGCGATACACTCCGCGCTTTATAATTTGCTTTCTTCTTCTTTCATAACGGATCTCTACGTCTATGTGGGGGATTCAGTTTATCAAGGGATGCAAGCTTTTCTGGAAGAGACCAACGACACTCTGTGCTTTGGACTTGCGTTGTGAAGATAATGGAAACCAATCATTATGGGGGCTCTTCGCGGCACTCATGTTACTGTTGGACTTGCCGTTCTTTATGGCCATTGTAAAGCGGGGTCACATGTGAATTTATGGGGCTAGTGATCATATGTCATCTTTAGGATAAGTTGCCAGCTCCCCTAATAAATACGTTGGTGTTCTAGTAGCTCTTAGAGAGACGCACGGGCTGCAGCTATATAAGTAGAAGACGAGGAATAAAAGAGAGACTGGCTCGTGTCCTCAACCTGGCTGGTCCTGTTTCCTCGTCGCTCGCCGTACCCCTAAACACCCAACACAACATGGTGGCAGCCTAACTGGATCTTTCCCACCCCACCACAAGTCTTTCAAGCTTTCGAAAACGGTGACGAAGCAGTAGAGCCAGGGACCACCGACGATTTCTACACGCTGAGCCATCTGAACATCCCGCTTATTCGAAACAAGATGGCGACTCCATTGCTGACTTGCCAGCCACCGGAAGAATTTGACTTCTCAAAGTCAGAAGACTGGCCCCGGTGGATCCGGCGGTTCGAGAGATTTCGGATGGTTAGCGGACTCCAAAGAAAAACCAGCGTCGAACAGGTGAACGCTCTCATTTATTGTATGGGAGACAAAGCTGAAGATATCCTGCTTTCGTTCAGCTTAACCGCCGACCAAATGACTCACTACGAAGTAGTACACAAGGCGTTCGACGATCACTTCATTGGTCGAAGAAACTTGATCTATGACAGATCGAAATTCCACACAAGGATTCAGGAAGACGGAGAGCCCGTTGAACACTTCGTGACCGATCTTCATGCTTTGGCTCAGTACTGCAAGTTCGGGACTCTCCACGACGAGATGATCAGAGATCGTATTGTTGTGGGTGTCAGAGACCGCAAACTGTCTGAAAAAATGCAGTTAGACGCTAACTTAACCCTGGAAACAGCGACCACTATGGCTCGCCAGTCAGAAACGGTCAAAAGACAACAAACTGACCTTCGACCGGAATCCGACAGTGTTAGTCGAGTCAAGGCATCACATCCATCAGAAGCCCGTCCTTCGCAAAGGAGGCTACCTACTCAGACCACCAAAAGTGTCGACGACAGACTCCACTGCCTTGGATGTGGGTATAATCGACACGCGCGCAGTGAATGTCCAGCCAAGGCTGCGATATGCCACAGATGTGGAAAAAGAGGACACTTCGCCAAAGTTTGTTTGGGCGCTAAAGCTGTCCAAGAGCTAATCGCCGAAGAGGAAGACCCCTCTTTTTTAGGCACTGTAGATGCCAAAGACACTGACCCCTGGACTGTTACCGTGGAGCTCCAACGAGTCCCTTTGTCCTTTAAGGTCGACACAGGAGCCGACGTCACGGTGATCCCTGAAACCGTGTACCTACAACACTTTGAACAAGTGTCTTTGACAGAACCGACAAAACTTCTAAGGGGACCTGGTCAAGACAGATTACGCGTCGTCGGAGTTCTACGCGGCGATATTATGTACAAGACCAACAAAGTTGCGACAGATGTCTATGTGCTGAAGAACCTTGAATCTCCGCTCCTGTCAAGACGAGACAGCGAGAAGTTAGGTGTCGTCAAGAGACTTAATGAAGTGTCTACTTCAAACTCCAATACAGTGAACGCTAAAGCTGAGTTTCCTTCGCTCTTTACAGGTCTTGGTTGCGTGAACATGCCATACACGATAAGATTGAACCAAGACGCTGTGCCGTTTTCTTTAGCCTCCCCGAGGAGGATCCCAATACCTCTCATGCAAGAGGTAAAGAAAGAGCTAGAAAACATGGTTCTGCTTGACGTTATAGAACCGGTGGACGAACCTACCGACTGGTGTTCTGCTATGGTAGTGGTGCGGAAACCAAATGGAAGCTATCGAATCTGCGTGGATTTCACATCATTGAACAAGTACGTTGAGAGAGAACTTCATCCTCTCCCTACCACGGATCACGTTCTCGCACAGCTGGGGAATGCGAGATTCTTCTCCAAGCTCGACGCCAATTCCGGCTTCTGGCAGTTTCAACTAGCACCAGAGTCGCAGATTCTGACAACTTTCATCACTCCTTTCGGGAGGTACAAGTTCAAAAGGCTTCCATTTGGTATCACGTCCGCACCAGAGTTTTATCAGAAGAAGATGAGTCAGCTATTGAGCGACATTGAGGGCCACGTATGCAACATGGACGACATCCTCGTCTACGGCTCTTCCAAAGAAGAACACAACAAAAGACTGAGAGAAGTCCTTGCAAGGCTGCAACAAGCAGGAATCACGCTGAACGACTCTAAGTGCGTTTTTGAGGCAACCCGAGTGAAGTTCCTAGGCCACATCATAGACCAAACTGGGGTCCACCCTGATGACGACAAGCTCGCGGCAGTCAGGGCAATGAAAACACCAGCCAATGTAAGTGAGCTGAAGAGTTTTCTGGGAATGATAAACTATCTCGGAAAATTCATTCCACATTTAGCCCAAAAAGCACATCCTCTGACGGCGCTTTTGAGTTCGAAGAACGCTTGGGTCTGGGATTGTGAGCAGCAGATGGCTTTTGACGCCTTGAAGGTGACACTCACTTCAACCCCGATACTCGCCTTGTTTGATCCCAAGAAAATAACAGTGATCTCGGCAGACGCCTCATCCTATGGCATTGGCGCAGTTCTGCGACAAAAACAGAGTGACGACACGTATCGTCCAGTCGCGTATGCATCAAGAACACTCAGCAACACAGAGAGGCGCTATGCTCAAATTGAAAAGGAAGGGTTGGCTGTGGTCTGGAGCTGTGAAAAGTTTCGTGACCTCATCACAGGATTGGAAGTCATCATTGAAACTGACCACAAGCCTCTGGTCCCAATTTTTTCCACAAAAAGTTTAGAAGACATCCCGCTGAGACTACAACGCATGAAGCTACGCATGATGAGGTACTCATATGACATCAGACATGTTCCAGGTAAAGACCTCATCGCCGCTGACGTCCTGTCCAGACATCCTCTGGCTGAAGTTCCAAGCCGTGAATTGGAAGAAGAGATCGACGCTTACGTTCACGGCATCAAATCCAGTCTCCCCGCTACTGACAAACGACTTCAGCAAATCCAGGAGGAACAAGAAAAAGATGTCACCTGTCAGCTCTTGACCAGATACTGTGCTGAGGGGTGGCCTATCAAGAACAATGTAGATCAAAGGTGTAAGGACTTTTGGCAATACCGAACTGATATTTCTATGAATGAGGGGCTTCTAATGAAAGGCTCAAGGATTCTCGTACCCCAATCTATGAGAGAAGACATCTTGAGTAAAATACACCACGGACATCAAGGCATCACTAAATGCCGGGCACGCGCACGCGAGTCTGTCTGGTGGCCTGGCATATCGACTCAAATAGAAAACTTTGTCCGAGGGTGTCACCAGTGCATCCAAGAAACGAGCAACAGACGAGAGCCGTTGATGCCAACGCCTTTCCCTGAAAGACCGTGGCAACAAGTTGGCATGGACCTGTTTTACCTCGCAGGAAAATGGTATTTGCTTGTCACCGATTATTATTCTAGATTCCCAGAAGTTGCGCCGCTCACGAGCCTGTCAACAACATCCGTAATCGACCACCTCAAATCTATCTTCGCCAGGCATGGCACACCAGAAACTGTGTTCAGTGACAATGGCCCACAGTTTCAAAAGATCGACTCGTCAGAATTTTTCAAGTTTTCACAAGACTGGGGCTTCCACCACAAAACTTCCAGCCCGAAGTTTCCGCAAAGTAACGGCTTTGTAGAGTCTGCTGTCAAAATAATCAAGCGCAGTATGAAGAAGACCGATGACGCCTATCGCGCACTTCAGTCGTACCGAGCCACACCTCTCGAAAACGGCTACAGCCCCGCAGAGCTCCTGATGGGAAGGCGCATAAGGACCTCACTCCCTACAGTTGGATCTCGCCTAAATCCAAAGACTCCGGATCCCGATCTCCTCAAGAATTGGGAAAAACAAAGCAGGGACAAAGAGAAAATGAACTTCGACAGAAGGCATGGAGTACACGCACTTAAGCCACTGCATATTGGACAACGCGTGTGGGTCTCAGACCAAAGACAAACTGGTCACGTCACGTCGCCTTCGGAAGCGCCCCGTTCATACATGGTTGAGACCGACCGGGGAGTTGTGAGGAGAAATCGAGGACACTTGATTCCAATTCCCATTCCCACGACACATGCACAATCCGCACGTGAAGGATCACCCCTCGCTACCAATGACATGGCTTCCTCGCCATGTTATTGTTCCTTGCTACAACATCTACGGCTTCCTTGCCTACAACATCTACAGGCCTTCCAACCACGCGGAGTGGGCGTACTGTGAAACCTGTCGACCGGCTAGGTTTCTAGATATTAAAAGGGGAAGATGTTCTAGTAGCTCTTAGAGAGACGCACGGGCTGCAGCTATATAAGTAGAAGACGAGGAATAAAAGAGGAGACTGGCTCGTGTCCTCAACCTGGCTGGTCCTGTTTCCTCGTCGCTCGCCGTACCCCTAAACACCCAACACAACAGTTGGGACAGTTGAGGAAAAGGGGGGGGGGGAGTTAAGGAAGCGAACGCGAGCTAGAACCATACTTTTTCGTTTCCTTCCTCATTATCATCCTGGTTTTGGTATGAAGATATGGCACCATTTGTGATTAAGCAGTTTGCGAACTTGTAACACAGCATTTGTCGAATTCCATTGACCAGTATACACAAAAAAAAAGGTGTAAAAGGGTGTATTGTTACACCCCAAAACTTCAATTCGACGTTCAGCGCCTATAGTCGAACAGACGGCTAAATTTCACGAGGGGCTTAATAGCCGTGTGGTACAACTTATTAAAATAGCTAATGTACGTGTTAGTGGCTACAAAAAAAAAATATAATAATCGTTTTTTTCTGGCCCTACTGCAAAAACTCAGTGTTTTCTTTATGTGGTCTTTGGTACGTACTTTAGCTATATTTAAAAAAGTTATATCGCACCGTTATCAAGCCTCTCGTAAAGTTCGGGGCCGTCTGTTCGACTATAGGGCGCTGTACGTCGAATAGTTTTGGGGTGTATTATATAGGGCAAAAGGGTGTAAAGTAGATACCCTTTTTTTTAGAGTAGAAAAAAAAACTAGTCCACATTCGGGTTGAACCGTTGTGGACCCTAGGGCAAGCCTGTATCAGTGGATCTTCCTGGGCAAACCAGGGGCGTCGGCACACGACGGGCTCGGTCGACCGGCAGCTTCGGGTCCCTCTTCATAAACTTCCCTTGAAAACATTTCTACATATCACACCTATATCGCCTTCTGTCACTCCTGCGCGCAGCCATCTTTCACTATACTGGGCTGTGGAACGCATTCTGGGCATGCGCAGTAGCTCTTTTCTGCGGAATATCAGACATCGCGCTTGTGTCCACAGCCTTGACGGTTTTTGCCTGGCTGATAAGCGCTGGGAAGGTGAACGCCCGGGCTAAAACGAACCAGAGCTATGGCTTTTTGTTGCCTCCCACGGAATTATGCAAGCTTTTAATGCGAAAGCATTAACTGTCCCATGGAGCGGAGCCGATGTTGTTCTTAACCGCGAAAAACTACAGAGACATTTTATGTAGCCGGTAACGTTGCAGAAAAACAAAGAACAAAGCGTAAGTCCTAAACGTCCCAGCAGAAATGTCCGTGAAACTCCCACAAAATTTAGGATGCTTGGCATCAGTAGTCAGGCAAACTTCGAGTTCTCGCGAGCTGCACAACCCCACCCATATGAGCGTCTACTATACCACAACATGTTGATCAAGGCCGACAACTGTTTAGGGTGGGGCGTTCGTTAATTACCGCTCAGATTCATAACGAAAAAGGTATGCCTCTTCACAAGGATTTGATGATCCTTTATAACTTAAAATGCAGCCCATCATAAAAAAAGAAAGAAAAAGAAACAGCTTGCGAAGTTGTGCATCAGCGTTGAGTTCTTCGGTCATTATATATACCGGATGTTCATTTTAATTCGAACAGATTTATTTACAAAAATCCGTAAAAGATGCACTGATACGGTTTGTGCAGGTGAGTTATACGGCCAGGGGTACATTATGTGGGTGGCTAATCGTTGCGATAAGTCGGCTAATTAATTAAAATTCGTTAATTAACCTTTAATTAGTGGAAATAAACATATGGTTCCAATTGAAACTTAGAGAGCGTCATCGAAAACCACTAAATCAACTCTTTTTAGAACGACTTGAAGCTCGTGGGAAACTCGGGGCGCGCCAAAGTTACCACTCGTGAAGCAGGCGCAAGCTACAGTTGCGGAACGCGATAATGATCTAATCATCCGCGTTCCGCCACTGCTGGCTTTGCGCCTGCTTCACAAGTGGTAACTTTGGCGCGCCCCCGAGTTTCCCACGAGCTTCAAGTCGTTCTAAAAAGAGTTGATTTAGTGGTTTTCGATGACGCTCTCTAAGTTTCCAATTGGAACCATATGTTTATTTCCACTAATTAAAAGGTTAATTAACGAATTTTAATTAATTAGCCGACTTATCGCAACGATTAGCCACCCACATAATGTACCCCTGGCCGTATAACTCACCTGCACAAACCGTATCAGTGCATCTTTTACGGATTTTTTTAAAATAAATCTGTTCGAATTAAAAATGAACACCCGGTATATTGAAACGCATCAATCCAGCTGGAACTTCAGGGGTAAAAGACACAGTGACGCCTGCAAGTGGTATTATACCAAATTTGAAAATAAGATAAGCCCTGAGCAATCAGTCTTTTAAACAATCCAACAAGGAACCCGGTTTTATTTATTTTTAGCGAAATATTGCTTAGTTCTCTTCAAGCTATTCAGCCGCGCACTAGTATTCAGGGTAGAAACATCATCGGACAAGTCTAAAACATATTGTCAAGAGGATTGAGGGCTCCTCCAAAAAGGCTGATCGGAAGATTTTTACAGGTTTTGCAAATAGGTCGCGTATTATGGCAGTGATTAGACCTTATATGCTCGGTTGGCGAAATGCAATTTGGATTTGGAGCACAAGGACTGCCGGATTGGCTATCAACGTGTATGAAGTTAAAATGAAATCTTCTGTCGTATCTTCTTGTCTCGGTTCGAGCATGGAGTTGGCGTCATAATAATATTATAGGCACGCACTTTAAGGAAACAGCGGTCTCGAGACATGCTTCCAGCTAGGGTGTGTTCAAGCAGCCACGAATTCCCCCCCCCCCAAATCCGTGATTTGCCAGGAAAAAAACAGGCGAATATTTGTACAGTGAGAAGTCGGGTTGCCTCTGAGAAAATGCGGCATTGTTTCAACGTAGTATAGGAACAATTCAGTCATATTACTGCCAACCTGAAATCTTCAAAGTGATTATCCGACTGCCCGTAGAATGTTCATCTCCACTGAAACGGGAGGGTGGGGATTGTTCCCGAGTTTTGAAGTGCATAGATTTCGTTCCATGTGCTAAATCGCTGTTGTGAATATACTTTGCCACCAATGTATTACGCTCGCTCCAGCCCTCCCTCTACGCACCCACCCCCCTACGGAGAATATTTATTAGTCTGTCTTGCCCGCACAGGTTTATTCCACATTGTCGTTTCTACATGTTGAAGCTTCAAACCTAACCTACTAAGTCGAGAAAAAAAATCAAGAATCACTTTGTTATTGGACTCTCAGTTGCCGTTTAAAGTACGTGAAAGGTAGTCAAAGGGGCATGTAGATATTTAAACATATTAAAACGACAGATATGACAACTGAGAATTCTTCCTGGGAAATCAAAAGTTCGCGGCGTTTGAGGTATGCCGTTTTTGGGGATTTCTTGTCGGCGAACTGTTAGGAATGTTCCTAGTAGTTGAGCGGGTGGCAGAAGCTTTCGGTGAAGGAAAAAGAGAACGTGGCCGAGTCGGTGACCAGTGCGAAGGACAACCTTCGTGGCGTTTGTAGATAACCGAGCAGCCAAGACCCAACAATCCGAACAAAATAGCAAGACCAGGTGTGCTGGCCAGCGCGCCCGGTGTAGGTGCCCAAACTGGTCGAGGTGTTTTCGAAAACGTGACAGAAACGGGCGCGGGACATTGCGAGGGATCACCCGGCCTTGAGAAAACAGAAAACGAATGTGCCCCGAACGGAGACGTGCCCGATAAGGGCCGAGAGGCAAGACTATATACATACGCTCTCATGGGCTTCAAATGAAAGGTCCGTGCGATCCGCCAAAGGAATGTGCCGGGGCAACGTCCGCTGACGAGATATGTCAGAACCATCGATAGATAATCAACATTTAGGTTTAGGGAGCCCTATCTTTAAATCCCACCCTAAAAAAAAGACTTTTTTCTTCTTTTTAGGCTTATACTTAGGCTAGTTGGCGCAAGCTACCCCCTGTTACAAAGGGTACATCCATCCAGCCGCGCGGTTACATTGCTAGTAGATATCATACATGAGACAGTCTGAGGCGTGCTAGTTCCTTGCCTGTTACACCGGTCATACAAAAACTGTCTGTAGCCATGTTCAAACATAGACATGTATGAAGCAAACATGATTCAAACATGCTGGAGACGTGTCCGCAAATAATTGTGCCATCGTGTCTGCAGCGAACGCTGCGTCTTTTGCACGACGTATCCCAGAAAAAAAAATCTCGGGACACAAACATATTGTAGGTTATTATAAAGAGGCGGACCCTCGCATTTGCGTGCACCGCCAGTGGGGCCATGTTTGGTAGCAAATAAGTAATAATATTAGGAGAAGTTCACTCATATTTAAATGTGCCGCGCACTGTGAAGAGGCCTCCTTGAAGGTTGTGCACCTTCAGAACCCTGCCTCCGGCAAATATCTCCAGCACAGGCCCACAGCTTTTAGCTTCTTCAATACGCGTATGCGGCCGCAACAGATACAAGGCCCTCAGTCAATTAAAGGTGAAATGATAGTGCGAGTGATATTTGTTTGTTTTTAGCGAAGTGCTGCGGCAGTTTGTCGAAAATTGCATGTTTGCGGATTCGGTGACTAGAGAGTTACGTATCCTGCGGATATTTTGAATTCTCTGACACTCTGATATCGGGGTGTTGTGCTTTACGTAAGGTGTTTACAGCGAACAAGGAAGCAAATTAAATAGATCAAAACGAGCATCATTTCCTACACGTTTTGAGCACGTCATGAACGGGCTCAAAACGTGCTCGAAATGTATATACTGGAAACACCAGGGAAAACATTTCCGGCGATGAAATCATTTTCGTTTGAAGATCGCGTGTTTTTTTTTTAATATAAAGATACACCAAACATGTGTTGTTTATTGCTGATTCAAGGAAACTTTTTTTTAATGTATCAATGCAAATACAATTGCAGGGGATATTTCGATGTCTTTGAACTATGAATGAAATATGTTAGATACGAGCTGGCAGCTTGAGAAACGAAGGGTGTGGCTTATGGAAAGTTCACGATTCTTGCTTAGTGATTGGTTCTTTTCGACGTTCTAGAATCTCATTGTGTGCTGAGAGGTAATAATATGCTCGGGACTTGCCATGTCCTGCGCTCTTTAAACTGTCACTGACTGTAACTGTGAGCACTTGGATGCGCGGAGTACAATGCATGCAACTACTACCAATTTGTATGAATTGTTTACCCCAGACCTTTAGATGACTTTTATTCGTCGTCACAGAGCTCAAAAGGCCGCGACCGCCAGCCTGCAAACATGGCGCTGAAGCTGCTCCTGTTGCCCCTGTTCCTCGCCCTGGCCTGCGGAGGTGAGCTACCAGGGACAGATTCATCTCAAGGGCGGTCATCACCACGTGGGGGTCAAGTGCAAATGCCGCCTCTCTTTCTCAAAACAAGATCGTCATAAATGTCCTACGCGTAAACTCAAAAAGAAAAAAAAAGTCTCGAAAGTTTCTTTGTTGTGTCAAAAACTCTTTCAGCTCGTGAGGAACAGTTTCGCTTCAAACACTATCACTCCTTGGCACACTAGGAAGGCAACTGTGCGATGAAGGACTCTTTCGCGTAAAAAAAGAAGCTCAAAGAACCCCCTGTAGGTTTTTCACGAAGAACCCTTTTAGGGGTGCTTAAAGAACTTTTTAGGGTACAAAATATGGACAAGCCGAAGAACCCCTAAAAGTTGTTTTACGACCAGATTTTTTTTTAGAGTGTCTTACACCCTTATGAGTATAGAAAATGTGTTTCGACTACTTACACCGATCGCTATACACATTCAGCTTCCCTATTTCTTACGTAATACGTCATTTGTAATTTTGTTTTAAAAGGTAGGGTAAGAGTGTAAAATATGTATGTATGGGTGCTGCGTTGCAGTGTGGGGGTTGACAAGCTACCCGAACCGCTTTAGCGAAAGTAGTATTAGTGGCTGCGTGGAATAACTCCGCCTGCGTACCGATGCTTTTTATGCAGTCCATGACAGTGGAATTGAACGTACTAATTACATTTCATTCTTCTTTACCTCACGCACTAGACGATTGCATCATTTAGGCGTTGTGCAAGAATCAAATAAAAATGAAAACGCTTAGAGACAAAAACGAACAGCACAGTTTTTTTGCTTCATTGAGATTTATATTGTTTTAAATGATTCCTTATGTGCACGTCAGGTTGAGCTGTGGAACATCGTCGACGGGCTTACGCAATTATAAATCTCTCTGTCTTAATGCGTGGTTGTTGGAATTGTTTATTTTCTAGTGTTTTTTGTCTTATTCTTGTTATTTATTTTACCCTTACTGAGAGCCGTTGTTTCCCCTGCAATTACCTAAAATGGGGTCGCAGTATTTGCGCATAAATAATAGATATGAAAGGTTCACTCTTTCTTTTATCACATTAATATCCAGAAGACTATATGACTATATCCGTTGGTTAAACATGAGATTTGAGGCAATGGCGGTCACTGTAAAGCGAGCAAGGTCAGTTATGCAGGCAGTAATATTTATTTATTTATTTTATTTGTTTCAATATACTGCCAATCCCTGTTAGAGATTAGAAGCAGCCATTCGAAATACACAAGAAATACAAAATGAGGGGCAGGAGTAACAACTCCCATGACATTTCACATCTCGATTACAATAGAAAAAACGACACTAATGAAATATTCGCAAGGTGCGCCTCAACTGCTTCGATAAAATATTCAACACTGCTGTAGCTGAAAAAAACAAAAACGTAAAAACGTGGGTCATTGACTGTTACTGCTAAAGGAGTACTTGACAAGTGTATTGCTGTGTTTATGTTTTAAAGGCATCGCATAAAAGTAGAAGATGTCGTATTTGGTTTAAACCGATAATCCATGTCACGCGTTTGATTATACTATATAATGCCACTGAAAGCGATAAATGTTCATATGTAAATAATAAATTTATAAGAACCACCTAAACAGGGTTTTGCAACACGCATTCTCTCTTCTATTTTTTGAGCGAGTGATTTTTCCTGGTTATTCACTTTATGAGAATAAAGCAATAACGCTGGAGAGAGGCCGACATTTGTAGCATGAGAAACACATGGGTGGTCCCAATTCCCAAGTTCCAGCATCATGTCCTGCCTCTGTTGTTTTCCTAATTTTTGTAGAGTACAATGCGTGACGCTGTTAGCGGTAGAACCGAGGTCGGTGCTTTCAGGCATTCAGTTCGAAGATGTACGTATATTGGGGGGGGGGGGGGGGGGGGTGCAAGTTACGTGTTAGTCCCCCAAATGATTAATTCCCACCACAATATAAATCATGGGACGTTTTGGCTAAGTGGCCGGATTGGCGACCTGCCGCAGTTTCGAGGGCCAGAGAATGTAGAGACAGTGTAAATGAGGAGATACTAAACACACAACCCTGAATAAGCATTTAAATAGAAAAACGTAAACTAAAGCAAAAAAACAACAACAACAATTTAAGGTCGATGAATACATATTTATATGTATTCATCGTCTGCCCACACCAGAGGGTAAACGCGGGCTTGATTGCAAACAGCTGTGTGCTCACAAACCAGGTTCGCGTGAGGCAGCCGTCACGAGGTCATCTCAGGCAACAGCATGCAGCGTCACCGCATGCAGCGTCGTGACGTCGAGGCCCTTTCCACTTTAGCAGAGCGAACGCTGGAGAGGAGGTCGCCACCACTTCGCTCTCCTAAAGTGGAGAGAAGGAGAAGGAGCTACCTCACCTGAACCAGTCGCCGATTATAATATGTATTCGGATCTTTCGGTAGTGGGAGCAAAATGAAAGCACAAGGTCCGGTGACCGCTTGTTTCCGCCAACAATGTCACGCTATAGCAACACTTAGCATTTTAAGCCATTAAGATTACTTCAACTACTAAGCGAGGTAAAGAAAAAGAAGTTATTCTCCTACACGTTTCGAAAACCACCCTCAATAATTGTGCAAAGAAACATTTTCTTTAGTATAACCATACAAGCACCAAGAAAAAAAGAAACTGTACTTTCGCAACAAAACATACCGTATTTTCCGGACTAGTGCGCCGAGAACCTGAGGGAGAGGAGGAGACGAGCTGGGACGTCAGAACGCCGAGCTCTGATTGGAACGATTAGGGTAGACCTAAAGCTATGGCTCCTGTGTTTCCATTGTACTCGTGGAACGCGTTCAGAACGCGGAATCGGCGTCCGGCGTTTGGCTCTCGCATTCGAAGGCGTTCGACAGGTGCAGTGGAGACAGAGGCAGCTCTAGCACTTAGGTCTACTCACTGATCACTTCAAATCAGAGCTGACGTTACCGCGCGCTCTCGTTTCCTCCTCTCCCTCAGTTTCTCGGCGCTCAACTTACGTGGTGCGAACTACCTACAGGTGCGTACTATACAGGAATATATTTATTTTTAGGTCGTTGTCGTTATGACGAGACGTGACAGCTTTCGTGAATGATAGACTGTGTTAATGATGACTTCTGTATGATACAAGATTCTTTCTGAGTTGATCAAACAGGCATTTGTCAAAGTCGACTATGCATGAGAATATTTCACATGCGGACTATGCACCGAGTTGGTGGCAATCTCAATTCTTTAACCTTGAAATTTGTCTCTGCAGGACTATACACTGGTGCAGACTCAGAATCCGAAAAATACAGTAATTGCTTTCAAGATAGAAATATTTAACGTTCTTGAGTGCGTAAATATTTAAATGGAGTGATATTAGCCTGCCTCTAGGCGTATTTATTTATTTATTTATTTACTTACCCTCAAGATCGTCAGACATTACGGAGGGGAGTGGTAAAAAAGCAACGAATATATAATGTGGTAAAACAACAACAATAAAGAAACAATACAATCATGGTTTAAAACAAAACAAAAAGTTAGAAATAGCATCTTTGAAAGTAGCTTGGTCATGGATGCTTGCAATTTGGGCAAGAAGGCGGTTCCAATCTACAGAAGTGCGAGGGATGCAAAGGGTGAAAAAACGCCTTTGCGTTACATGGAAGAACGCCAACCTTGTTTTGGTGACCTAAACGACTGGAAATATATAAGGGGGCTCTAGTACGTGATAGTGCAGGGAAGAATGATGATAGATTTTGTGAAATAGAGATAAACGAAAACACTGTCTAGGCAAAGCAAGATTCTGTGGTGATAATGAAGGTTTCATAGAGGTTATATTGGCAGTAAAATGGAAGTTAGAAAGTATGAAACGTGCCGATTTGTTTTGAACAGATTCTAAGGACGAAGTAAGGTACTCCATGCCGGGGTCGCAGACGGAAACTGCATATACAAGCTTCACCTTGCAAGTTTGAGGGACGAGGGCACAGTATATGGTGCCCTATGTCATCAACAAGAGGGTAGATTTAGCCAGTGCAGCGTGTAATTCTTTGTGACCTCCTTGCTCAGAGTCAGAATACATCGAGACTCCAGGAGTCTACAACAGGACAAGACCAGAAAACAGCATGCCCGTGGGAAGCAAGTTGGGCTTTGGCTGCTTCTACCCGATCTCGTCGCCGATGCACGGCCCGGTGGCATACCACGGGAACCAGCTGGTTTTCGAGCGATCCGTAGTGCCCCACGGCGGACTGGTGCGGTTCCACTGTCCCATGCAGCGCTTCCACAAGTTGGCCGGTGCCCCAGTGGTGCAGTGTGTAGACGGGACCTTCAACGAGTCCCTACCTACCTGCGACAAGGCGCTCTTTGGTGAGAG
Source organism: Ixodes ricinus (assembly GCA_037355805.1). Lineage (NCBI taxonomy): Eukaryota > Metazoa > Arthropoda > Arachnida > Ixodida > Ixodidae > Ixodes > Ixodes ricinus. The sequence goes on from JAZHYW010021657.1 coordinate 108,024, forward strand.
TTGAAGACGTCCACAACAGCGACGTGTCTGCATGTACGGACCTTTGACGAAAATGTGCCCCGGATGCAGCTCTGCATTGACATAGGTTGCTCTGGCGTATGTCCTCTGCATCAACTATGCTCGAGCATGGCTTTTACTGTGCAGACTACTCGAGCAGCACACAGTTCGCGAGCAACACATTCAGACAAAGTCGCAGCCATTAACGGCAGGTTTCGGCCGCCAGATAGGAATAGGATATGTACGTCTCGTGCAACCCATGTATTGTCAACGAGAGGATGATCCCTCAGAAGCTTCTTACAGCTTCGATAACACTTCGGCGCCTCGTGTCGTGAGCTCCCGAGCATGCACGCGCACTAAAAGCACGGCGGAAGGCCGGTCCTATCAAAGACGCCCTGCCGTCCCCATTGCTTACACGGGACGTCATCGAGTCAACGCTAATAATCATTCCCGCTTATTCTTTCGCCAAGAAGAACAAATTTGGTTGTGTACAATGTATACTAAAGAAGGTATAGTGTATTGTGTACGTGCTCTGTTGCAAGACCACCACAATGGCAGCTGATGTTAGGTCAGTGTTAGCCATGCAGTTTTTTTTAGTTAGTGGCTCTAGCAGTGGCGTCGTAAGACATTGCAGACATTTGAAGTGAACAATTCTGGGGAAAGGAAGGGAGACTCCCTCCCGTCGACGCTAGGTATTTTTCTGGCGCTGGCTTCGGTCGTTTTTCACCTTTGCTAGACTTCCTCCTTTCTTTTTCTACCGCAGCCAGGCGGTTATTTATTCTGAAGCCAAAGGCGTGGACTTTGCCAGGAGGAAGGCTATTTCTTCGCAGGAGATCCATATTCGTTCCTTCCGTCTCCTTGCAACCGCCACGACGGCCCTACCTAATTGACCTTATATCCTTCGGCAGAACAGCGTCTGGTGGCGTACGTCGAGGCGGACTACGTGCTTGCGCCAGGAGGCGTCTTCGTTGTGCCTCCGAACAACCCAGTCGAGATCACTTGCCGCAGGACTCTCGAGCCCGGAGGTCACGCTCCCCAGTGGCAGTGGGACGCCAACACCAACGTCTTCGTCAAAGGTGGGACTCCTTGTCTTCTGGTATTGCCAGGGTGCACGTGTGTGGCTGATATTTATTAGAAAGTTTGCATCTCCTATCCGACCGATTATGTTCATCACTCACACATCTTAAATCACTACTCATTTACCAAATTAACAACATGTCTCGAACGATGTTATGCTACACCCTTCTTTCAAAGCAGTGAGCATCTTCAGGGGCGGTGTGTAGCGGCACATGATTTGGCTCAGAATGTCACTGAAGACGCCCCTTGAAATGTCTAAACATGCAGTAAATTTCTTAATAAATATAATCCCGTTTTTTTAAATGTATTTATCTGAATAATATAGAACCATTATTGCGGTAATACGACTAAAAATGTGTTCTTATTTTGTATCCGAGCGTGTCGATGAATGCAGCACACGCAGCCCAGATTTTGTCTCGCGCGACTGCGGGAATGAGTTACCGGCAAAGCTGAACCGCACCCTCCGGAACGGTCGCGTGCTCGCAGAGGGCACATTCCTGGTTAGCCCGACGTCTGTGCTCCGCCTTCATCCCAAAGAAGGCACGAAGGGCGTCTTCATCTGCTACGACGGCCGAGGAGGACGTCACTCTTCGCCTCGAAGCCAGAGAGGTGAGCCGTGCCGCGCAAGCGCGATGCGAATTCACGTTTGTTTGTCTTTTTAAAGGAGAGAGAGGAGAGTTGAAAGCGACTATTACCCGAGTAGTCGTTTCACCTCCGTATAATTTGGAGACCTGGAGCAGAACAATTATGTAGTCCGGCATCCCGAAAAGTTGCCCAAGTTTCTTACCGTTTTATAGCCTTTGCCATTCGAAGACGATCAAGTAGTGCTACTCAGTCCAAGCATGAAATAGTAACTGCAGTAAAATTCCGAACGCCAATTTCTGAAAGCGAAACGGTATTCCGGTATTCCATTCGAGCCTATGTGTGTGTGTTCATCTAGTTATTTCTTCCAATCCCGCGGGCATCTTTGGCTTGGAACACCTAACTTTTTACGGTGAAGATTAAGTTACTCGTAGAGGTTCGGTCTTCACTGTGTATACATATGCACAAAAACAAAATTCGCAGCTTTTGGCCTGTGTGCAAAGAAGTGACAGCGATAACTGTTATTACACACCCACTTTTTTGTGTATATGTCTGTACTTTTATTTGCTCCCTCGATCACACAACAGAGCCCTGTGATTCACTGATGTATGCAGGAAAGGGAACACACTGCACACGTGAGTCACCGATCGAGGTCATGTTACGAGTGTCAGGGTTGCTTTACGTCTGCGTACCTAACACGCAATTCGAGTTTTTCTGTAAGAAATATGAAGCGGCGTCCCCGGCAACCCTATTGGACAACCTGCTATACCTATCGCAAGGGCCTTGTGCGCACACGTTGCCTGGCGTCACGGGACGGTGCACGTTTCTGCCCCACAATGCCGCCGTCATGTGCAGCTGCATGTTGAGGGTCCGAAAGACGCAGCAAAGTCGCGTCGTTGCAGGTGACCTCTGTCCCAGCATCCCGCTGTCGCGAGGCCTCAAGATGCGCTCCAACTCCATCAAGGCGGACTTCGCGTGCGAAGTCGCCCGCCCTGCTTCAGGGGCCCGTGAGCGTTCGGTGCCAGCACTTCCGTCGCTGGGACAGGGAACCTCCGGTGTGCGTGTACCCGAGTGCGCCGCGCCCGTGGTCGACGAAAAACGGCCAGGTCCGGCCCCAGAGTTCCCTTGCACCCTGCCCGAGCTGTCCGGTGCCCTGGAAGCCTTCAGCGGGTTCCGCAAGGTCGGAGGTCCGGCGACGTGGTCGCTCCGGGCGAGAACGTGCGCTTCCACTGCGCTCCAGTCGGGGTCTTCATGCTGGTCGGGACGTCGCAGCTGCACTGTGTCAAGGGCGTCTGGAGCGACCAGATGCCCGTATGCGCTTTCGGAGTCCGTGAGTACCAAAAACAATAATAAACAGAAAAAAACCTGATAAGTTTGGAGACGCGCAGAATGTGTTGTGAATAAGCTGGGCGCATGCTGTGTGTGCGTGACGTCGCGTGACAACATGAGGCCACGTGACTTTTGTGACATCGCGAGGTGACATGATCAGCGTTAGCCGCATCCGCGGGAAGTGCTCATAGAGCGCTGCTTGAACAGGCAGTACCCCCCTCCCCGTGGCTTTCGCCTCCGGCCTTCCCGTAGCCTCCTGTCGTTCGACGCGCCACCATTTTGGGGTAACGGCTGCTGCAGTGACTTTGCATCGTATTCTATGGACAATGTTTCAAAGCACAGCGTCTAGATGCCGTTTCACCGTACTCACGCAGAGCACAGTTTTGAAACGGAGGGGGAGGGGGGGGGTCACCTCCGCGGGAGTTCCACAACTGAGGTAATCTAGTAACGTTGGTCGTGGTGTCATTTGACGTCATAATGTCACGTGACAATTTCAGCGTGAACGTCATGGTGTCAAGCGTGACGTCAGGATGACTCGTGACACCCTAATAGGAAGTATCCACTGGCGGCCATAGCTCTGTGCGTGGCTGCTGAGTGCGTGCGCAGTTATTCTGCTAACGTGCATTTTACACCATCAAGATTGTCGGTCCTGGAAAGCTATTAAAGGGGCCGCTGAAACGATGCTCCCACGGACCACCACCGCTTAGTCGCGGGGAAATTGCGAGGATAAAGGGCGACTATTTCTTTCAGTCTTGCCTTCGCGAAAACCCGGTAAAGTAATTGTGAGATCAAAACTATACCCCCTTGACGGCAGTCGAGCGCGGCTCATGGATTGGACACGCTGTGGGTGAGTACTCCGAGGATTCGGCCTCGTAACGATCAATCGGCCGGACGCACTCATCAAGTGGCTCGTGTCCAACCACTGCGATAATGACAATAGGCGAACTGTAACTTAATCCCTGGAGCTCAACGCGCGTTTTCTACTTTGCCGACCCCAGCGTGCATGTGGCTATGGTTAACGTTGGTGGCATAGCAGAGGCACCAGGCCACGTGGCCGCTCGTTCTGGCTCCGGAGTTGAGGGGATAAACGGTGCTCATATTTCTCGAATTTATTTGCCGACTGCCATTGCTTAGGAAGAAAAACTAGTGCAAGTTTTTCGGTTATTATCGTTAGGGAGTGACCCTAAATAGTATTTGGCGAAAGTAAAAAAAAAAAAATCGTTTTCACAATCTCCGAGCTTGTTCTGAGCATGCGCCCTAAACACCGCCCTCAAACATGGCGTCCAGTGAATACTCTCTATAGGGGTATTCACTGGGCGCCATATTTGAGGTAACTGCCTCACAGCGCATGCCCGGGAAGAGTTTCCCGTCGGCTCTCGGGCAACCGCAAGAGAAGAGGGGAATGCGAAATCCTCTTATCAGCGGGACTCTCCTTTGTAGGTTCCAGGCTTCTTCAAACGTCGCTATTCTCCCCCTAGAAGATTATAGAAGATTAACTTGCCACTCAAAATTCGTACAAAAGCATCTTTACCCTCTCTCTTCACCTGTGGTCAGCAGCAGCAGCGAGCCTGCACCTATGACGCCCAGTGAGATACTCCCTATAGACAGATCTCACCAAGCGTTTCACTGCATGCGTGACGCCGCCATAAGTGCAGTTCACAAGGGTGCAGGGCACCTGTGCACGAGGAAAGCTCGCGCCTGCCTCGTGCTCTGCTCGCCCGCAGACCCCCAGCGGGGTTGCTCGCGCATGCAGAAACATTAGAGTTCCCACGATGCATAGCGGCAGCGGTGGCATAAAGAAACGGTGAGATCGCTCGCACGTTGATGTGGGTTAATAGTAAAGTTTAGAATTCGAATCGAATAATGCCGCCATGAATATTTCGATTCGAATTTTGGAATCCTCCTAAGAAGTTCGTGCGTCTGCACCTCCCGCTCTACACTCGGGGCAGCACTCACCGCAACTTACGGAGGCAGCTCAGCGAATGACGATGCTGAAACAACGTTTAGACCAAAAAAAAAACGCAGTCTGAGTTGTAAACATTAAGCCAACGCAGTGTTGTGTTTTTTGGTCTCGTACTATAGGCATCGTCATTCGCATAGCTGCCTCCGTAAGTTGCGGCGATTGGTTCTCCGAGTGTTCTGCGGGAAAGTCGACGCACGGGATTCGTTTAGAGTTTATAGTACTTAAGGTTTCGAATAATTCGATTAATTGAATATCAGTCTACTGCTGGATAAAATTCGGCTTTATTCGCGCTGTTCCTATAATGAAATTGTCCTCACGGGCTTGTATCTGCTTTAAGAAGCCTTGATTAACGAACCATTTTCACAGAATATAGTTTGTTTCATGAGTCTTCGAACGAAGTAGTCGTGCTCCCAGCTTTTTACACGCCACGACGAAACCCCGTAATCCATGCACGTTACCCCTTTGAATACGAGGATCTCGCATCACCTGCACCCAACTCTTCACAAAACAAGCCTATTTATCGTGTTTTTTTTACGTCTATAACATGACAAATTATTATCAAAATTCGAATAGCGCCGATAACTGACCAACTAAACCGGTCTCTTCCGCAAACCCGTCGCTCCCCGCAGCGTCCAGCGAGGTGCCAGGGGCTCTATTGCGTAAAACGTCACCCGATGCGTCTTTCTTTTTTTTTTTTTTAATGCGGTGTTAATTGCGACAGAATTTCCTTGGGCAGCCTCTACAGGAGACTTCTCATCCAGGGGTTTCCCAGAAATTGAAATTAGGGGGGGGGTCTAAATTTTTAGGGGGGGGGCAGGGGGGGGGGAGTTGGGGGCGGGGCATTGAGAATAGAGGAGTCGTTGCGAATTAAGGGGGTGCCTTCAGAAAACGGGGGGGGGGGTACACCCTCCCTAGGGGGTGTGTAGGGAAATCACTGTTCTCATCTGTAAAACAAAAACAGATTGTCATACGTTTGAAGATGACAAACGTTTAAATTGAGAAGAAAGAACGAATTACTTCCGAACGTGCACGAAGAGGAATAATCAAATCCAAGGTCTCAATATTTTGAGCACAAAGCTCAGCCACTGTGCCAAGGGGGAGACTAATGAAGTGGTAGCATATTACGTGCTATTCTCTTTATCGCGCGCACGCGTGTCGTGTATACCAGGCTCGCTGAATGTGCCGCCGTCTTCACAATGCCCTCACGAGAGGAAGGGGAACGGGAAACAATCGAACAAAATCGTCTTCATTATTTAAAACAAAAATGTACAGATATTTGATTTTTCGTATCAGCGGAATATAACCAGAGATTGCCATTTCGACGTTGTCTGTACGAAGCCTCCCAAAAATACAGACCCGTTTTTAGTCTTGTGAACAATGCCAACAAACTTTTTGTATAGTATTCGATTTGATATTCAGAATTTTTGGCCACTATTCTGAACAATTTCATTTAAATTCGATTCGAGTTGAGATTTCACTATTCGCAATCCTCTACTTATATGACTTTGACCTGTGTGTCGGTCGAGCGCCCTGTAACGCATCCAGTGCTAGAACAAAAACACCTCGGGAGTCTATACTCCGTTTCACCGTACGATGGACCGATGTGAGCGTTACGAGGCGACCCAATGTCACATGTTCTGCGTCTTAGTGAACGGGCATTGTGATAAAAACAAAGATATATTTTGCATCAACACAAGTTTTGATACTAGAAGGCAAAAATAACTCGTGGTGGTGTATAGGAAAACAACAACAATTGGTAACGGCTTTATGATCAGCTAACCAATCTGAACAAGATCGTCTTCATGGGAATTGTGACAACCAGAGTGACAACCGATTTACGTGCCATTATTTTGCTGCTTCTTACCCAAACAAAGCGCCATTGCCGTTCTCGCATCTTAGTCCGGGTCATCCCAAGTAGCCTTTTCAAAGGTGGACACAAGTGCTCATTTACAGACACAGGTGGTAAAAGCAAAACCTAGGTCACGAGGAGACAATCGCTTTTCTTTTGCCTTCTCAAGAACCGCGTCACGCTTGTGCCTATGTACAAACTGCACGATATCGTTACTGATTGCTCTGTCCCTCGTTGCACGGGGTGGCGTACCTCGACATCTGAATCGGAAATCTGTTCCCCCACCAGCTCCCTCACTTTATTGATTAAATGCATATGTTTTTATCATCATTTTTCGGAATTCCCTTTATCTTGTAAGTTTCGGTTTCGGGAGTACTGTTGCCGAAACATTAACAACACATACGTGTTGCTAATAATATTTAAAAAAAAAATGAAGATGAACATCGGAAAGATAGCCAGGGAAAGCAAATGAATAGGGTCGTGCGAATATTCGAAATTTCGAATAGTAGTTTCGAATAATAGACTATTCGATATTCGCTTCGAGAAGAACTGCACTATTCGCGTTTTTCGAAGTGTTGATTGCGGCGGGTTAGCCCCGTTGAGTGCGCTTCTTTCCGAGCACCGGTGCACAGCGGAGAAGCAATACCCGCGGAAGCGAGCTCCGCGGGTGTTGCTTCTCTGCATTACATCGGTGCTCGGTAAGAAGCGCACTCAACGGGGTAACCCGCCGCGATAAACACTTGGAAAAGTATGAATATCGCAATTGCGTGCTTGGAAGAAAAGCATACATTCAAAGCGGGATGGTGCACGCGTGCCGGCTGTATTTGGGAATAAATGGAAACTTTGTGAATGTGTATATCTACATTGTAGTAAAAGTTCCAAAATTAAACTGACTGTTATGCAAGAGTATACTATGTTAGGCAGAGATGCCCTTACAACCTGCGTTCAACATGCGCAATTCATTTCTTTTTTAACTCGAGATTAAAGAAGGAATATTTTATATAGCAAGATTTGTAAATTCACTCAATTGGGTATAGTTGGCCATCTCTATAGGATTCATTTTATGTCAAATCCGTCGTTTACTTGCCATCCCAAGACATCAGACCTTATGAAGTCACAGTTCAAAAATATAGATAAACTTAGCTTATAAATGAACAAGTGGAACAACCTTCACAAGTTTAGCTGGGTTTTCGTCTAAGCATTATGCAATGGTAGTGAAAGGCGTGGAAAAACTATTCGATATTCGAATCGAAAATATTCGGCCAAAACCAGTATTCGCTTCGAATTCGCTTCGAACTCAAAATCCACTATTCGCACAAGACTACAAATGAAACATCTGTAGAGTGTGATCTACCGAGCCCCCACTCCTACACATCCATATCTGAGTGTTTAATTACTGACAGACATCTCGCTATCTCAACCTCCCTATAGAATGGGACGAGCGTTCACTTTAGCGAACCTTTCGTTGTGTCTAAGCTGAAGTTTTAATGAACCAGTAGCGAGTAATCCGAGCTTCTAGGCTGCTACCCTCGCGTAAGGCTGTCTGGCAGTGGCAAGCTTAGGCTAAAAGCTTAAAAAAGTGTATGGCAAGTTGCTAGGCAATTGTGTTGCATACGTGAAACATCCTGGCTTAATCGCTCAGCGGTTACACTATAGCCAGGCACATTGACGTTAGTCCGTGTAGTATGGGGTTAGTTCTCTAGTGCTCAAACTCAAGTGTCTAGCATCTTAGCTCACGCTGTTCATCACTGAGATTCCGCGCAGATAAACGCCTACGTTCACGGCGCTCTTCGTGAGATAACGCGTACCATACCGGTAATCACTCCTCAGTTAGTGCGCCCTCCCTCAATCACGTGAATATTTCCTCCTCGCCCAACTCTGGTCACCCCCCCCCCTCCCTCGGGTTAGAGCGTCAAGCTTCCTGCGTTTGTACTCAGGGGGTCGAACTCCTCATCACCCACCTCGAGCCACATGACCTCTCCAGTTAGCCAATCAGCGACGTGCTTCTTTCGTTCCTCCTCTCCCCGTCAACCAATCAGAGTCGAGCTTCGCGGTCGCTGCACGTTTTGGGCTTCACGAAATGCTGAGTAACTAGCCAGAGAACGTTTCATGTTGAAATGTGAAGTGGCGCACCTTATCCGTTCGATCTCCAGCCAACAGCCTGGCGGTGATGATGACGTCTCAGCACGCTGTGGCTCCCGGTGGCGTGGTGCACGTGCTGCCCTTCGCCCAAGTCGGACTGCAGTGCGTCAGCACCGACAAGAGCCTGCCGCCACAGTGGATGCACGACGGCGAAGTCAACGTCACAGCGAGAGGTGCCGTATGCCATCCGATTGATTACGCAGTTTGAAGAGGCGAAAGCTAATCGTGTAAAAACCAAAAAAAAAAAAAGTTTTTTTTTGCAATGTTTCGAGTTTTTTAATTAGAACTGGTGACCTCTAATATTGGTGGGTCGTAGATAAACTCTTTGAATGACCTCGCTTCTCACTGAAATATTTTTGTCTAACCTCGTTCACAAAATTAACTTTTCCTAAACGGCACTTGGAAAACGCGGAGAGACCACGCGTACATAGAATTATCTCTTGAACGCGCCAGGCCAAATATACCACGAGCTCTAAGAACTGCGAGATTGCAAAGGCATCCTATAGTCTTTTTCCTTCTACACCAAACGCTAAGGTTACTACGAGTCATCAGAGCCAATCGAAGGCCGCGTGAGCGTCACGTGACCTAAGCCCCTCCCGCTATCCGGAACTCTACAGCCAAGGCCATCGGCGCGCAGGCGCAGTGGCGGTTTCTTCGTAGCGGAGGGTTAGCGGAGGAGGAAACACGGTCTACTAAAACTCCCTATTAGGAGTTTTCGTCAGAAATCGCTATTCGGGAGTCTCCGCAGATCGCTTCCGCTGTCACTAGCAGACGCTCTCCGCAACTAGCTACGCTAGCCGGAGCTCTACAGTCAAGGCCATCGGCGCGCCGGCGCAGTAGCGGCTGCTTCGTTGCGGAGGGCTTAGCGGAGGGGAAACGCGGTCTACGAAAACTCCCTATTAGGGAGTTATCGTATACCTTTTCCCATCTCTGCTACGGTCTCCGGAACGAAGACGCCACTCTGTGCATGCGCGGCGCTAGCCTTGCCTGCAGAGTCCCGGATCTCGTAGCGGGTTGCGAAGAACGTTGCGGGACAGCGGAAACGATCTACGAAATCTCCCTACTATCACGTGCTACGATCACAGAGCGGGACTGGCTAGGATGACTCGTAGTATCCACTGCGTCCGGACGTATGATGAAACAAAGTATAGAATATATATTTGGACGTATGATGAAACAAAGTATATATATATTATATTATTTGTTGTTATAACTTCGCCACTGACAGTAAACGCCGGCAACGTTTACAACTACCTGTAACGCCGAATTAGAGCGCAGCTCTTGAGGAGGAGAAGGGGAGAATACAGAAAGTAGGGTATGCCCCTCCTCCTCCACGAGGGTTACCAGTGACGTCACTCGTGACCCGCGTGTTGCACCATGGGACGTTTTCATAATGACATCACTCGTGGCCGTCATTAGGTCACTGGTGACTGTCGTGACCGTCGTGACGTCACTCCTGACCCTCGTGACGTCGCACGTTACGTCACGTGTGACGTCATTATGGAAAACGTCCCATAATGCAACGCGCGGGTCACTGGGGACCCTCGTGACGTCACTCGTGACCCGCGCGTTGCATTATGGGACGTTTCCCATAATGGCCTCACTCGTGGCCGTCATGGCGTCACTCATAACCCTCGTAGCGTGACGTGTGACGTCATTACAGAAAGCGTCCCATAATGCAACGTGCGGTGATGCCGACGGCGACGCCGCTCAAGCCGGAAACGGGCGCCTAAGAGCTGCGCTCTAAGAAAAATAGGACTCCAAACATCTATGTATGGACGGACCTGTAACAGCCATAGTGTTTAGTCATTGCCGAACTTGAGAGGAAATGTGGTCTTCTTGATGGCGCAGAGTCCAGCGACATGCTGATGTCCACCAGCATGCTGACCTTCACGGCCAATCCGGGCACCGACGTCCGATTCACGTGCACCTCTCACCCTCAGAGTCAGTGGGCCGACACACGCACGGTACACGTCATGGCCACAGGTAGGAGCAGGCGATAGAAAACAACAAAAATTAATATTATTAAACATGTCTTTATACTGAAAGGCTTCTTCCTAATCATTTGTCTACTGAAATTGGAGAGAGAGAGAGAGAGAGGAAAGGATGGTAAGTAGCGGTGAAGGGTATTAAACTTTCGCTTCTTGTATAGGAAGTATTCACTGGGTGCCATATTTGTGGGTGCTGTTTAGAGCGCATGCTCAGAACGAGCTCACATCAATAGGCTGCTAAGACCAGCACTCTCAATGGTGCGGAGTGCACGTTGCAAAAGAACTGTGGAAGCTCGACGTCAGCACGAGCTCAGAATTCGCGCACACAGATATGGCCGCCACTGAATACTCCCTATAGTTTGGCTGCCACGACAAAGTCGAGCAGTGTGTCCAATAAAGTTACCTTTTGGTCAGTAATTGTGAAAATATACCTTTTGCAAAACGTGCTGCGCAGCGCCACTGGTGCGGAGATGTGCTTTCTTAGGAAACCATAATTTAAAAACGCGTCCATATTAAGCGTTTTCTTTTTTGTTCAACTTAAAACATGCTGCATCCTTTTTTTTTTTTAAAGCATGGGCTGAATTAGTTGTTTTCGAGGATGCTTAGATTTTTTTTCTCAGTGATAACGGTGTACGGTTGTGCTTTCGTACGCTCGATTCACACATACCTTTAAATGTAGTCATTAGCAAGCTAATTACTCAAAAGGTATAATGACTTGCACGCAGTGACGTTATTTCATCGTGCTGGTAGTAGTTCGTTCTGCCGAGAGAAATGAAAATCTTATTTTTCGCCCACAATGTGCGAAGAAACGAAAGCGACAGTTGTAGCACGGTCGCGCAATGAGGGTGGAATGGTGCCGTCACGTACCTAAGGACGGAGGTGCGACGTGGTTAATTTTCGTAGCCGTCGTGGTTGGCGTCGTGGATGCCACTGACGACTGCCACCAGTGATCCGTGAAGTAAGTGGGTAAGCGCGATGGAGTTTCTAAAACCATCCAACATTACGCGTAGCAACTGGATACTGCCAAAGTGGGATTTCGCATAACGCGAGTAATGTTTGAAAACAAGTCTTTCAAGCAGACGACACGATTTCATCTCTCGCGAATCATCGTGTCGTCTGCTTCAAGCAGTCGACACGATTATTCGAGCGTGTATGCCATCGTTGCGCAATTCTTGGCAGGATGCCAGGGCCGCCCTCTTCGCTCGCTTCGCTTGCTTTCGCGGCACGGCGGAAACCAGTATCCCCTACAGCACCTGGCCGCGCCCCTTGTCACGTGACATGACGTCACTTCCGCCAAAGCAATTTAGTAAGTCACGTGACATGACGTCACTTCCGCTTCAAAACAAAACCAGTTGTTTTATTGGTTTGCGAAATGTCACGTGACATGACGTCACTCGCGCTGCTGTGGTAAGGCAAACATGGCGCCCGCCGCCTGAAACACGTCCCGGCTCCCGACTTCCCTCTCCTCGCAGAAAGAGGGGAGGGAAGAAGGGTCTTTACATTTTTTTTTTGAGCGCTCGGCGACGACGGGCGACGAGGACAAAATCTTCGCTAAGTGTCGACCATAAAGTTATCGCTTTAAAACAAAATTGGTGCTGTGAAATGGGTGCCGTAAAAGGTACGCTTTCAGCAGCACGGCCGACTCAATGGCCGTTTTTCTGACGTCAACGCAAGTCGTGTATACGTATATACATCTTCACACAGGAAAAAAAAAACAATAGAAACAAATTATGGTTTTTTACAGTTACGCCGTAAATAAGCTCTGGTTGCGGGGCTCACGCAGAACGTGCCTGTCCCGGGATCTCCAGCACCCGGGTTTGCGCGTGCGCGCCAACTACGACATGGCGGTCTTCAGCTGCGACCCTCCGAGCCAGCTGATCGGCGCGTCGTTGCTGCAGTGTCAGCCCTTCGGCCAGTGGGACCTCCCTGTTCCGCGATGCGTCTACCCGCACACGAAGAACACCACCTGCAGCGGTGGTACTGGTGAGTAGGATGGCTCGCGTCGCCAAGGAACAAACCAAGATAAACAATGGCACTACCGTATATTTGAAAAGGGGGTATTGCATAAAGGGTAAGGTCATAGAAGTAAACACCCATAGGTGCCGCAATCTTCAGAGTGAAAGATGAATGGGTCCATGGAAGATTAATTTTTACAATCATACCTGATGGTACTTGATAAGGATCTTGCAAGTTTGCAGAGTGGCAGCCGATATCGGATCCTGGACCTCTTCAGGGCTTCGAGAAGAAGTAGGGACATCGGCGGACACTCTGAAACTTCAAGGAGATTTATTTTTAAGCTCTCCCATCAGAATCAACCACTTTTTGTTTTAATGGTACCATGGTAAAGTATCCAGGGCTGGTGAAGTGTACCACAAGCAGTTCCTGGCAGACATGGGAAGGCTCCGGGAAGTCTAAGGGACCAGCAAAGTTATCTTGAGGTTGTTCGTGGGGTTTTATCTGTTCCTGTTATGGCAGACCTGACCCATTGAACCGTCTGGAGCGTCTGGTGGTTGTCATAGTGGGCTGCCTCTAAATTATCAAACGCACAAATACTGCTCGCGCGCTGCTAATAAATAAATAAATAAATAAATATATATATATATATATATTTGCGTGTTTTTTATTTTAATTATTAGTGCTAACCAGAAACCAGCACTGCGATATATATAATGAAAACTTTATGTGCGTGTACTATAACACGCATGGCTACGGAAACTAAAGAATACTTGTACTGAAAAGAGTACTGTCTAAACGCATCTCCCCATGACCCAATTCGTACAGGTGCGGGAACGAGGCCAGTTACCCCTCCCCGACCCGCTGCCAACCCCGTTCCCAAACCCTCGTCCTGCGCCTGCCGACGTCCGTCCCGTCACCAAACCTGCACCTATCGTTGTTCCCGTTCCCGATCCTGATCCCATTGCAGAGCCCGGCGGCGACCCTGACGCTCAAACAGAATCCGAAGACGTGCCTGGGGACGACCGCGATAGCCAAGCCGGTGCCGCTCCTAAACCCGACGTTGAGGTGGACACAGAGCTGAACCCAGACTTGGACCCCGTCGCAACTCCCGAGGACAGTCCTCCGCTGAAGCACGAGGCAAAGGTGCCCATGCGAGAACACATGGAAGTCATCGAGAGGAAATATGCGGCCAACATGACCGACACCGGCGCAAAAGAACCGCCTAAGAGGATCACGCTGAAGTGCCCTTCGCCCAACGGCACGTTCCCTTACCCACTGCACTGCAGCAAGTTCATGCAGTGCGTCTCGGGAGTGCCCCGCATCCTGCAATGTCCAGAAGGTCTGCTGTTCAGCCTGGACCTCCAGATCTGCAGACGGAGCGCCCAGGAGCTGAAGGCATGCAGGGACAGACAACGTTTGCTCTTGTTCGGATTCAGAGAGGAATAAAGCAACTTTTGCTTGGCGACTGTGTTCCGAAACACACTCTGCGCGCTGCCATCGTCTGCCTAATTAGGCAGTGGAGCGCGTTCTGAGCATGATCATGCAGTAGCCTTCTTCTGAAGAATATCAGACGCTGCACATCCATCCACAGCCTAGTGACTCGGCGTATTTTTTTCCCGGGTAATAAGCGTTGAAAAGGCGTATACCAACACGTGCATGGTTCATGCAGACATCTCGCCGCAGCGGTAGCACTGCTGTTGGCCGGGAGCGTGGGCAGACGCTCCACGTGCCTCACGCGAATCTGGTTTGTGTGAGAACAAAGCAGAACAAATGCGGACTTGTTTGTAGACGGCTTTCAGTATAATTGGGGAAGCTGCTGCGGACCGCGCGAGTGTGAGCGTCGTGGAGCAAGGCACGTGACAATAACGTGCCGTGGGTGCACACTCCTCACCAGGGAGTTCGAGAATAGCGAACGCTAAATAAAGATTTGCGCATAAAGAATAGCGTCGTTGTTACTGCGCACGCGCCGAAAGCTAACCACGTTTTGCGCTTTGCGTGCGCTATTTTAGCGTAAGATATTTTTCGGAAATTGCGTGCGTACGCAAAGAGTCTTTCCGCTCCTCCGAGGAGGATTCGTGATCAGAATTAGGTTGGCTAAAGCCAAGACGGTGAGACTCAGAGTTAAAAATGGCGGCTTCCAGGACAATGTCGGCGGCTGCTTTGGCGGCGTCGTGAGCGCGACGTCGGCGGCATCCTCGCGACTGCGATTTTCAATACGGGACGACATTGTACTCGGTTCGGCAACGATCACCGGCAACTTGATGCTTGCGACGCGCGAACATTTTTCGGCGAAGGTACGATGTGTGAAGGTAAGCACACGAGACTTCTTTGCCGAGGAGACGCAAGTGGACACGACCGGTGAACCGCTCGCGTCGCATTCTCATGTTTAAACAAATCTAAAATACTATACTCTAAACCCAAAAAACATTTTTTTTGTTAGAGCATTTCGTGTGTGAAATAAAAGTTGTGACTTATCTTGGTGGCGTCGCAAGCGCGAGATGCTTGGGCTTTTGCGTCGTGGCGGAGAAACGCGTGCGCTAACACAAGCGCCAAATTTAGCGCTAGCCTGCTCTAAAATTGCGGACGTTATTCTAAAACTCCCTAATAGGGAGTTTTCGTAGACCGGGTTTCCACCTCCGCTAAGCCCTCTACAACGGAGAAGCCGCTACGCTGCGCCTGCGCGGCGATGGCCTTCACTGCAGAGTTTAGAGTACCGCAGCGGGTTGCGGAAAGCGTCGCGGGACAGCGGAGACGCATCTACGAAAACTCTTTAATGTCATTCAAGTGCACTCTGCCGCGGGGGAGGGGTTTTGCTCTTTACCGTAGTAGTTTTCGCCCTTTACCGTACGTGTCATGTTAGAAAAAACAGGTATGGTAGATTCCGAGAGTCGATTCAATTCACGTGCAAAGAAAACGCCATCGTTGCTTTTCTGAGAATATGAGATTTGAGATAACAGAATGCTCGTCTTCACACGACGGTAATCTGCTATTTTGTAGTTAGATGTTAGCGGGGTGAGAGGGTGTAATGAGAATCCTTGCAATGCTCGCCTTCGTCACTCTCTAGAGAGCTCATAAAAACAAAACGCTGGACGAAATTACGTCAGTGAAAACACCCTATACAAATTCGCTTTTCAGGGATGTTATCATTTTTAATGCGAAAGCATTAACTGTCCCATGGAGCGAGCTGACGTCATCAGTTTGAAGCGCGAAAGCGGCACCTAGTTTCCCGATCCTTCGGTTCCATTGGCTAGCACGCGTCGACGGGGCTCCCATTGGCCGCTGCGCTCGTCAGTTTCCACGACCGCTTACCCCATGGCGCTGCGTGTCCATCAGCGCGCCGTTAACACGGAGCGTCCAAGGTCAGCGTGCCCAGGGGAGAACGCGCGCTGACCGGCGACGAAAAGTACGCAGCAGACGACAAAGGGAGCGGACGAGCGGCTTGCATGCTTTCGCGTTCACAACTCATAAGAAGTGCTTAGGTGTACCTCGAGCTTTTTTCCAAGCAATAGACCCTTTCCGAAATTGTGAAATGATGCATAGATTATGCGCAGCCGCCATTAGTTGGCCTCATCGCCTCCGGCGTGAAGCCCGTGAGTGGTTTCGAGTTCGCGTCGAGCACTGACGCAACACTCGTCTGGAATGCGTTCCGATTCGAGTACAGTTCGAATGCTGACGAAGCTCGATCGTGTCCACTACGTGCTCGCAGTGCATGACAAACTAATGGCGGCCGCACATAGTCTATGCACCATTTCGAAATGGGTCTATTGTAAGGGCTAGAGCAATAGGCGGCATTGGCTAAAGTCGCTTTCATACGCCCTAAAAAATAAGATCTGTGATAACTATTTTTTTTATTCCAATCTCATGGGTAGCTTTAGCTCTTTCTTTTCTGCTAACATGCAATACAAAACAAACAAAAGTTTCGACGCGCAGGCTATTGTGGGTCCGAAAGACGGAGATAACTAAAAAAAGCGAAATATAGTGCCCACATTGTTGAAGCCGATCGCGCACTTGTCATCATACTGTCGGAAGTCCCCAAGATGCGAAAACGAAACTAAAACTCTGGTTACTCAGGCTGTCTCCTACCTCGTTAGGTTACCCTTTTGAGCACTCACATCATGTCTTTTTAACTCGTTTTTAATGTTCTATGCTAAATAATCATAGAGTTATGTGTAAATAATGACCTATGAGATCTTTTGAACTCCATAAAAATATTTTGTCACATAATTCATCCTATAATAAAGAAACTTTACAAGTTGTCTTTTATTAAACTAAATAAAAAACATTGATAACTAAATTTAATTTTTTTTTCAGATTAATCTTACTGTAAAATAAGTCTAGTTGATTACCTAACATTCGATTGCTCCGATGTAAATTCAGGTATGCGTTCGGTAGCTCGGTTAGTTTCAGACGGAGTGTTCTTCACGGTCTGGCAGCACTGTACAACATGGCCGCGCACTTGCGCTGTGCTCGTCTGCAATGTTTCAAGTAAGTTTTAATAAGCGGGAAACTAAATTTTGGCTTTCATTGGCGTGCTGTGTTTCACTTTACAAGGTTATTGTAACATAAATATCATCTGGTATAAGTTACGCTTTTTGAATGTCTATTTTTCGGGCTGGCTGGATCACCCGATGGTTGACTTGGCACGTCGGGTGATTTTTCTTTCTGGAACAAATTATTTCGATGTTTTAATTTAAAAAAATGAATTCGGAAGTGCGCTTTTTATGGCGATTTAATTTACCACACACAAAAAGAACACTGCTTACGTCATATCTTCGTACTTCTCCCCAATGATACCAGAGGTTGTAAAAAATCAATAATAAAAAAAAATCAGGTCATTGAGACTTTTCCTGTAATATCGTTTCTTCCAACTTACAGGCGGTCTGCAGTATGTTGGAACGTCTTTTACAAACAGTTATTAGGTGAGTTACTGGAGTCCCAACTTGGCGCATAGGATACTTTAATTTTTTGCCCCTCATTGCTTATATTCAATGTCATATGGTCATGTTGCACACCCTTCATAATGTGCGTAAAATGTTTTACTACAAGATATCTCCTAATGATACTGCCATCATAATGCTGAAAACGACGGCTAGAATTTAATTATCGGGGAACTATATTATTTGAGAGGGTGTATCAGATGCCAGCTTCCAATGATTTCAGAAATTTTCAAGCCATGTAACTTCGAATTAATGTGCTTAACTTCAAAATAATAATCAGTGTTCTTTTTTTTTTTTTATTACGAGGAAAAAAAAACTTTTTCAATTGAAGTTTTTTTTTTTAATATAAGAAGGCATAGTTGTTTTATTTTTTTGTTTACTCTCATCTGAATGTGAAAATGGGGGGTATTAATCGAATAATTCAAGAAACGAAAATACTTTTGATCTACCATAAACTTCAACATCAGATCTTGGGCCAACGACCTGTGCTTGGTATGTCGGTGTTCTTGAGTGGTCAAGATAATCCAGCAACAGAGAGCAGACAACAAGTAACTCTCTCTTCTTTTTCCCCCAACACTTCACTGCAGCGGCGAGCACAAAGAGTGGTAGCAAAATTCCCAGGGGTTCCATCGAGAAAATCTTAATTGCCAACCGTGGCGAGATTGCCTGTCGGGTCATACGCTCTGCCAAGAAGTTGGGCATCCGCTCAGTGGCAGTCTACAGCGATGCCGACCGAAAGTCGATGCACGTCACCATGGTATGTCATTCAGCTCTTCAGATCTATGCGACTCCGTAGTAATCATACAGAGGAAGCTGGACGTTTATTGGTGTTCTTAACGGGAGGTTAGAACATAGCAGTACAAGCTGCTTCTGTTTGAGTACTTTTCTCTCAAGTTTAAATTTTACCCATGTTACCAGTGCTCTTTTCTTTGGAGGAGCTAACTGAAACCTTTTCTAGTCACTGCACTTAAATGATGTTGCCAAAATCGGCGTAAATCAGACACCAAGGTTTACTATGGTGACACCTGTACAGTCTTTAAATTTGGGGCACTTGGTGAAGCATAAAAGATGCTGGAAGGGTCTGAACATGTTTTAGCTTCTCGTCGTTTTTCTCATGTTTCTACTAGGGCACTTTCTGTTTAAATTTGTTGGTTAGCAACGAAATTCTCCCCGTTGCTGTTTGATTGTTTTTGCTGACATTTTTTTTTAATTGTTAGCCTTCACTTTTATAAGTATTTTTGAGGAACAAGGCCACTGTTTATAATACCAAAGATGTTAATGTTATAATCAATGACAAAAAGCTTACTGTGGAATCCCTCTATAAAATTTTTGTGGCAGTAATTTTTTGTTGTGTTAAAGGCAAGTGACAAAATATTTCTTGCAGTAGCATGTGATGTAAGGCAGAGCTAATATGTCAGTGTAGATCCCTTGCAGGAGAATATGTTAGCCCTGCCTAGTTTCAATAATTTTTTGTTGATGCAAATGATTGTTGTATTTGACAGCATCTAATATGGTATGTTTTACAACATGCTCGATGCATTCCTTGCAGCTGTGAGGTGAACGAACTTGACACATCGTACGGAAACGGTTGTGCAATATGTGGAGAGGGGGATGACAGGCTGGCTTCTATCTTGAGTGAGGCCACCTTGGCAAGGAGCTGATAAGACGGACATCCAGACACAACACATTATCCTCCTTTGATAGAAACACCTCAGGTTTTATCACCTCCGGGCATTGTTTGAAATCGGCCTTGGTGCCCACCAATGCTGGGAATATACTGTTTTCTTTAAAGCATGAAGATCTACCATCTCTGTCTTGGAAAAATACACTCACACCTAAGGATTGTTAAATGACGCACAAAAAAAACTAAGATAAGCGAAAGAACTACACAGGACGAGCGCTGTACTGTGTATTCCCTTCACTTGTCTTAGTTTTTTGGGGTTTTTTTGCACGCTGTTTGGTTATTGTCAGTCGTGAACCGAACTGGCCATATTGCCATTTTAATAAGAATTGCTTCTCAAGTTCAGCAGTGTTTTAGTTTCTTTTTCTGAGAAAGAAGCGTTTGGAATGAGCCGAAATTTAGTGTAAGAAATTTGGATGCATTTCTTACTCAGTGTGTACCGATCTCCCATTGTGTATTTCATTGTACAAATCTTAGTTATGTTTTTCAGTCTTCACCAACAAAATGCTTGTGCTCCTTACTGGCATCGCGTGCCTAATGCCTGTGCTGGAATTGGGGTTTATTGGTGCCGGATATTCACCTAATAGCCATGATAACGAAAGGAAACCAAAATATGTATAAGGTAGTTATAAAACAAACAAAAGTACAAAAAGAATGACAATAAAATCTGGCAGTCATATGCTTGTGCCACAATGTCCCTTCCTCCCTTCCCCCCCCCCTTTCCCCAAGAAAATTACAGTTTTTTTTTATTTTAAAGCAAAAATAAACTTTGCATCGCCGAATGCTCATTCTCTGCCGAAACATAGTGCTAGCGGTCCAAACGAGGTGCCAAAGTTTCAGAACAAACCGTGATCTTATTCAACAGTTATATTGTGATGATATCCCAAGAGATGCCCCACCCCTGAAAGATAACCCATTCCTATTTTTGGAAGATTTGCTATTTTTGAGAAACACCAAAAGATAGCTCTACTTCTAGTAATTGCAGAACCCTAGCCAATGGTGACCTCGGCAAAAATGGTGTTACCTAGCCACGACGGGAGATAGTGAACATTGCTGACTGGGAAGTACAGTCTTCTTTGGTTCATCGCTGCTCCCTGCAATCACAAGTTCTGCAGGTCACAGAACCTTAAACTAGCATAAGTTTTCTTGGTCGCACACCGAAAGTTAGCTTACTTCATATTTTCACCCGATTTGCTTTCGCTTTTATGTGGGCTATCTCGGGATATTACGGTAAGTCATTTTCAGAAATTTTCAATGGGAAAACTGCGGTCTACGTAGCCCACAAATACACCGAGATGAATGGTGTATGGCACTGGGAACGGGCCCATTTTCCCGCATGAAGTTTCAGAAAATCACTCGTAACTTTAGAATAATGTCTCCTTATATGAACCCCATTAATATGAATACCTCATTGTGTGGACAAAATACTCGGGCACAAACTGGGTAAATGCGTGCGTTTCCGTCTAATTACTATGGACAACTCGCATTATAAACAATTTTCGAGGGGAACAGTGGTCTCCATATTAACGAGTCATGACTGCAATGGCAAGTTCTGAATCTCTGGCATCCGGTCCGAACCACTAGCACCACGTTTTTCGCAGAGACCGAGCGTTTGACAATGCATAGTTTCTTTTTGCTGCGAAAAAAAACTAAGTTTTCGGGGGCACGCTCTTTGTGACGTTCGACGACGACGCTCGCAGGCAGACGAGGCGTACCACATTGGGCCAGCGGCGTCGCAGGAGAGCTACCTGCGCCACGACCGTATCCTGGCGACCGCCAAGAGATGCGGGGCCCAGGCCATCCACCCGGGCTACGGCTTCCTCTCGGAGAACACGGAGTTTGCTGAAATGTGCGCCCAGGAAGGCATCATCTTCGTGGGACCCCCGCGTCAGCCATCCGTGACATGGGCATCAAGAGGTGCGTCTCACTCCCCTCGTTCGATTCGTCCCAAACTTCGACCGACCGTGCCAAACGTACATTGCCCAGAATGCGTCTCTGATCGGCGTGTTTAGCGTCCTGTTCCGCCCACGCATCGATAGCACTCCCGAAGGGCACCATACGGCACGTATTTTCAACCGCACTTGCAATTTTGGCGGGGCATCCACTTTGCAGCTTTGGCATATAGTCGTCGACAAACATTTGAAGGAGAGGGGAGAGGTAGAGAGTAGTGTTGTGCGAATAGTAGATTTCGAGTTCGAAGCGAATTCGAAGCAAATACTGGTTTTGGCCGAACATTTTCATTTTGAATATCGAATAGTTTTTTCACGCCTTTCACTACCATTGCGTAATGCTTAGACAAAAACCCAGCTAAACTTGTGAAGGTTGTTCCACTTGTTCATTTATAAGCTAAGTTTATCTGTATTTTTCAACTGTGCCTTCATAAGGTCTGATGTCTTGAGATGGCAAGTAAACAACGGATTTGACATAAAATGAATCCTATAGAGATGGCCAACTATACCCAATTGAGTGAATTCACAAATCTTGCTATATAGAATATTTCTTCTTTAACCTCGAGTTAAAAAAGAAATAATTGCACATGTTGAACGCAGGTTGTAAGGGCATCTCTGCCTAACAGTATACTCTTGCATAACAGTTTAATTTTGTAACTTTTACTTACAATGTAGATGTACACATTCACAAAGTTTTCATTTATTCCCAAATACAGCCGGCACGCGTGCAGCATCCTGTTTTGAATGTATGCTTTTCTTCCAACCACGCAATGGCTATATTCATATTAGGCACGTAGCTAGGATTTTGTTTCGGGGGGGGGGGGGGTCTCGTCCATGACAAAATGCTGTATGAGGGGAGGGGGAGAGGAGGTCCCAGCAAAATGGGAGATTTCGGGGGGGGCCCGGGCCCCATGGCCCCCCCCCCTCCCTGGCTACGTGCCTGATTCATACTTTTACAAGTATTTATCGCGGCGGGTTACCCCGTTGAGTGCGCTCCTTACCGAGCACTGATGTAATGCAGAGAAGCAACACCCTTGGAGTTCGCTTCCGCGGGTATTGCTTCTCCACTGTGCAGCGGTGCTCGGAAAGAAGCGCACTCAACGGGGCTAACCCACCACAATCAACACTTCGAAAACGCGAATAGTGCAGTTCTTCTCGAAGCGAATATCAAATAGTGTATTATTCGAAACTACTATTCGAAATTTCAAATATTCGCACAATCCTAATAGAGAGGTTAGGTAGGAAGGTCGAACGGAATGAAGCGACCTACAGATGGGTCGCCTGACAATCATAATCTTTTTTAGAATGTTCTACGTAAAGCCAGAAATTTGAGGGGAAAAAAAGAGCGCGAAAGAACCCGAGACTCGCGAACACGAGCCGAGACACAGACGGTCAAACACCAGTACCGGCCAGATGCCGACGCGGCGCTCGTGTTCAATACGCGACCCTGGTTGGCCTCCTTTAGTAAGTGCCAAAAATTCGGTGCTATGGCTTTGTTATCGAGGAAGTGGTGGTTGCAGAGTTTCCAGAAGCAGACTAATGGTGGCTCTGGGGTTTGGTTCTTTTGCATTTGTGCGTGTTGCCAAGTGTGTCGGTGAACCTGGTTGGTGCAGCACGTCCAAGGCCATCATGGCGGCGGCCGGTGTGCCCGTCATCGTGGGCTATCACGGCGAGGAACAGTCCGAGGAGAAACTCAAGGAAGAAGCTCGCCGCATTGGCTTTCCCGTTATGGCCAAGGCCGTCCGAGGGGGTGGAGGAAAGGTGCGACTCTTCGGAACTCTGTGTAGCCGCCTTTCATTTGCTCTCTGACTACTATCTGGGCATAAGTTTATCTTTTTTATCTTGGTATTGTTTTGGGGAGTTCATTGTTTTCAGTGTTCCTAACTGGTTTCGAAATTGTACGTATTAATTTGGGAAGTGGACCTATTTTTTTTTATTAGTTCTAACGTCAGCAATATAGTTCATTATCTCCCTCAGACTCCTGTTTGCATTGAATAAGCTTTTCTGAACATTATAAATGACAAACTTAATAAAAAAAATAGGGACACGATTAGGTTTGACATTTTGGTAAACGACAAAAACGCAAAAAGGTGCAGGTGCAGCTAGTCCTTTATGCTTTCTATATTTGAGGACTTTAGAAGCCTTTGCCCTTGTTTTTCATGCTTTCACTCTTTGTCGCTGAAATCCAAGGTGCAAGACATAAAACTTTGTTTGTCCACCTTCTTGCTCTTGGAGTGTTGCTTAAATGTGGTATGTAAACCCTAACAAAATTGGTAAGCAAAGCTGCCTTGCTCCACATTTTCAATTCATTCTAATTTCATCGATGTAAACTTGGAGAAGGTTTGTCTCATAACGCTGGCCTAAATGTCTGCACATAATGTGACACCTACTGCCACAGTATGAACCTCAACTTTGGCGGGGCGGCGGCCTCTCCTCTCTCATGCATAGAGTGCACAAACACCGACATGTAACGTTACGGCGTTGACCTGAACGTATTGCGCCTATGTTGCTGGTGTGTATGTTCTGTTTCGTGTCCATAAATCTAGTAAAAGTGTGGTGAGAAGTCAATAATAGAACATTGAGCATCTCTTTCTCACTTTCTTTAATTTTTTCTAGGGAATGAGGATTGTGATGAATGAAGGAGAATTCGACGCTCAACTGGAGTCGGCCAAGCGGGAGGCCATGAAGTCGTTTGGAGACGACAACATGCTCATCGAGAAGTTTGTCGCCAATCCCAGGCAAGTTTCCCGTGAGCGTCGGGTTTCAAGTACGCCGACTCCTTTAGTTTTCTCATTGCTTGCCTCTTTTTCCTTCTTCAAACTGAACAACTCGTGCTCCGGACATCTTAAGAAACCTCGTGGAGCCGCAGTTATGAAATGTGCAAATCGAGGGACCGATTGTTGTAAATGAGTGAGTGTGCATTAATTAGTTTGTGAGAACTGACTAGAGTTGCCTTTTTGTTTCTTTTTTTTTCTTAAAGGACAGTAAGCCTAGGGGGAATCAACCACTTCTCTCTGTCATTACCTGTTGTTGTGAAAACAGAGGTTTTATTTTCTTCATTATGGTAGAGAGGTCTTATTTGGGGTATTTATAAAGGAAAACATAAAATTGAAAGAATAAAACACGGAGGACAAGCACAGGACAACCATGAACATAGTTG